>VTWG01002469.1:0-10479 GCA_008817895.1 Anopheles fontenillei
TTCCCAATTTCCTTTTTTCTATTTTTTTTTCGACACGCCGTCCCAGAGCCTACTAAGCAACAGGCTGAAAAGTGAATTTGGTGCACTGTGTGTGTGAGTGAGTGTGTGTGTGTTGTTCATCGAAAAAAAAACGAAATGCAATTTTGAAGAGTAGGCCGGCTGAGCTTGTCCGCGTCCATTTCGAAAAATGGGCTTGCAGATTTTAACCGTGTATTGAGTGTTTTCTGTTCATACCAGTGAGAGAGTATGTGTGTGCGTGTGTGCCCGGAAGCAGTTTAGTGAAAAGCTTTGATCGATCGCAAAACATCTCAACATCTCTCTAACTGCCGCCGCTCATCTACAGTCAAACCGAGATTGAAGGAGAACAATCGAGAGGAACAGACGGAGGCGGCCGCCACAAACAACCCCATCGAAGTTGGAAGAAGAGCGTCTGTGTGTGCGTGTGTAAGTACACAGGGTTGGTGATCAATGATCAATTTTCTTTTGCACCGAAAAAAAGGAAAAGGGAAAAGAAGGAAATGACTTTTGGCACGTTGCACCGTTTTACTCGTTACGATCGGCCCTTCGCCCACATAAAGAGGAGCAACAACGAATCGACCGTTTTGTAACTGTGCTGTCTGTGTTGTGTTTGTTCTCTCTCTCTTTCTTTCTCTCCGTTAAATCGTTTTAGCGCAATCGATCAAGAACTATTTTCAAAGTGAAAAAACGGGGGCCTTTCTCTTTTTCGCCAAACCAACCGACATGTGTCTGTGATGTTTATTCAGGTTAGGGCATGGTTGGTGGTGTCCGCCTCTATCAATTTTGATGTCCGCAGCAAAACGCAGTCAATCGAAACGCCAACCAAAGCGGCCGGGAGCCTTAACCTCAAAAAAGCCGAACCAAAACAAAACCGGTTCCGGTTTGGTCCGGAACCAGTTTTACATCGCCTGGGACTACTGGCTTCCAGCGGGAGTTACCCTCTCGCGGACGCGCTGATGCTTTTTTTTGCGCCCAGTCCCATTCCACGTGCCGAAATGCCGTTCTTTCTCGGAGTTGGAACTCGTTCAGAGACAGGGAAATAGTAAGGAACTCCAAGCGATTTTATCTTTTTGCACAAAAATTTGCCTTGACCTTCGAGGTGTTTCTACTTACGAGTGTGTGTGTGTGTCTGCGCTAGCAGCCGGTAATGCTTGTAATAAGCGTAAATGACAGCAACATGGCGTAAGCTGCTGTTGCGTATACGCCAGGAGTGAAGCAGGACCACGCGGGAATTAATGGATTTGTGTACGTTTGTATTTTTAGGTCAGCACAGCACCATTCTGGCAAATGACGCGATGGCATACTTAAGGCCAGAGGGCTAAGACAAAATCCAGACAAACAGAACGAAATTGGAAGAAGAGGGCGTATTGCATCACAATTCTTCTGGATTAACATCTTGGATAAGGTTTTTGGTGTGACTTTATTCGACAGCCCAGCTTTATTCGAGAAACCAATTAGGGCATGATTGTGATGCAGTAATAATCCGCTGCAGGGTAATACGTGCCGAGATTGAGATGTTATTCAATTTAGTTCCAAAAGCTTGTAGAAGAAGCTCTAGAAGAAGCGGGCTTCTGTTGATTGGAAATTATTTATGTCGAAGCTGATTCACATCCTCCGGCATGGGAATGGAACTCCACTTAGGAGCAACGCATTTACATTCCGCCCCAAAAGAAAAGGATACATAATCCGTAGCTTGTCATGTCCATTCGAATGTTCTTAAAACGGCTATTCCAATTGATGTGATTGGTTCGTGAACCAGCAGCATCATCATCATCATTATTACAAACGATCTTTATTGTACAACTCTCAAATTGATGGAAAAACGATTCCAAAAGGCTCGTCTCGTTTAGCCGTTTACCCCCTTTTCGTAACGATATGGCAGTAATAATCCATAACCGTGAAAGCCGATCTGGGAAATGTCGGCAGAGTGAAGATCACGCGCGCACGTTAAAATCGCTCGAAACGGAGCGGCTTCGAATACGGTCCTACAAAATGGGAGGACGCATTAGGAGTTGAAGAAGTCTAAAAGAAAAACCAGTTGAACCACACAGAAGTTCCACAAAAAAGACGTTCCTACACAATTTCTTTGAGCCCAACCGGGAACGTTGATGGAGTGCATTTAATTCCCGATGCACATTTGTGCCGCCTGTGTTGTGTGTATGTTGCGCACATATGTTTGGCACTGTTTGGTGAGCACTTTACTGAACTGGTTCTTTACGAACGGGTGGGTCGGTCCCGTGTCCCAGTTCTGCTGCCTCGACTGGCCGTTAGCCGTTTCGATGTTTGGAGGGTTGGCCGACACGCGACACACCAGCAAAACACACTTCCCGCTTTGGGCCCACTGCATCTCAAGGCCAACGGTGGGAGCGTGTGGTTGCGCGCGTGTGTGTGTGTGTTTGCGGAGAAGATGAGGAATGATGACAGGTCTGGAATGGGGACCCGCTCGGTACCATGAAATGCCACTTTAATGCCGGCCCCCGGGGAAAGATGCTGAGTTTTGATTCTTTCCACAGCTGCAGCGATGTAACGCAGACGCAGACCTGGGTTTTGAAGGGGTGGAATGAGTTTGCCGTGCGAGAGCGAGATGATTTCATAAATGATGGACAAATTATGCATTTACCGCTATTGTGTGCTCGGCTTCCCTTGCCGGAGGAACCGGAGACGCTCCGGGATTAGGAGGTGAGAAACGAAACGACATTGTTTATGCAGCAATATGGCTATGGTTGCAATACGGGCCTGTAAGAACGAATGAATTTTCATGCCTCTGTTACAGCTATTGCTTTTAGTGGCGAGTGTGTGTGTGTGTTAAGGTGTTGTTTTTGTTGGTTTCTGGTGCACCCTATCGCGTAATGTGTGTGGTGCACGAAGAAGGCAAAATAACACGCGCGGGAAGTAAATGGAACGTACGGGCTGGACGGTGTGGTGGAGTCTATTTTGCAGTAATATTTCTTCTAAACTTCAACGCTAGATTGCACAGGGATGATAAGGAAGGTAGCACCGGAGGAGAACAGGTACAGGAAGTTGGTATAATGATGCATTTTAAAAGGCAACGTTTAAGAGTCAGACGATAGCGCTAAAGATCGGTGGAGAAGACTATAAAGCTCCACTGACTTTATCCATCTTCTCGATCTGGCTGTAAATCACATGCTGAAGTGTATTTTGTTGAAGTTATCGAGTGTGACTTTGGCACTAATTTGGAGTTGGTTTGACTTGGACGAGGGTTAAGCTAAGAAGATATTGTAGATTTTGTATGTCCAGCCCAGTCACTCTCATGAATTCTAATACTGATGAGTGCCTGATGATTCCTCAACTCCTTATAGAGAACTGCCCAGTATCTCCCAAGTCTTCCATATCTCTGTACCGTGTTATTAATTGTCTTGATCTATTGTATCGTCACAATCGCGAAGCAACACATTCCTTTCTTTGCTGCGTAACGCATCTTTGTACGCAGTACAGTTACAGTTAGGAAGGTATTTAACGCCAGAACCACCTTCTCCTTCTCCTTCGACGAGTTGTGTTTCCCAAAATAGGAAAACAACCTAATCAGACTGTCCATTTCGAGAGATCGGCTATTAACGCTTCCCTGGACGCAACTACAATAGCGTCCAACACCTGCAGCCGGACATTGTATTGTAAGGGTCTCAGTCTTCCCAGCTCTCCCTCTCGTTGAGGGCAATAAAAAGCGATGTAAAACCGGTGCACTTTCCACCGGGGCAAGCACGTGTCCCACCCCATGGAATGTCTGCATAAATCTCACCCATAACGGAACTCGGCGAATGTACGCACAACACTACTGGGTCCTTTGGAGTTAGGAGTCCTTGAGTGTGTGGTGTGTTTGTGTACGCTCCTTCGGGCGTTTCCCCGCATGTCAATTTCATGCATCATCAGCGGGTGAAAACTGGCTCCCAGCTAATGGGAATGATTACAGCAACACTCTTACGAACAGTAGAAGCAACAGAGCCCCGAGCTTCATTTCCACTCATTGCTCATTAGTCGGAGTTGATGAGCAGCACGAGAGGACAGGTGGGATCGCTTATCGAAGAAAGCGGATCAAAGGAAATTAGCTGATGGTGGTGGTGGTGGTATGATCATCGTCCGGGGATAGGATGAGGTTGTGTGAAGAGGTGGATTGATCGCTTCGGAAGGAGGCGAGAAGGCCTGATTGATCGGGGAGGATTTGCCTCGTCATTCGCCGGCCGGTTGGATTTACGGGACAGGTGCGTGAAAAGACGCCCTTTGGTGTTTGTTTTGACACAGAAGTATTTGTTCAAAAGCTTAAAAGCAATGCTTCCCAGACATTTTGATGCTGAATATGTTTAAGCTTCATCAGGTTGTCCAGGAATGAATTCAGTCATTGCAATATATCTTTCGCCGACCTGTATGTGGTGTGTGAAAAGTGGCAAATGTGAAGAGGCGTGGATCATTTGTCCGTTGTTTTAAAACAGTCTACCGGGAATGTTGTTTCCCGCGAATTGTTTTATTACCCAATGGCTAATTTAAGATGTGCCCATCAGTTCAACGTTTGATTTTGTTGTCCTCTTACTCTAAAACGTTTTTCCATTGCCAAAACGCCGCTGCTCTATGTCCAGTGAGTGTTGAGGCTTTTGTTTTTTGTCTTCCCTTTACTTTACAACATCAATCACCGCGTATGTGTTTGATTATAGTGCGCTCCGCGGGCCGCTCACAAGTATTAGCGAAAGGTTATTAGGTGGAATCGTATAGCGCAATGAGAGAGCGAAAAAAAAAATGTGTGAAGTACGCGAGTGCGGAACGATGCCGGAACCAGCCCGCCATAAAGAAATTGGCAAATTGGTGCAATTTCACTTGGTGGATGAGCGGCTCAGACTTTACAGAAACACTGATACCGCTTAGTCGGGGGTTTTTTATTCGCTGTTGTGTTGTGTGCCACGCTGAAAGTGCCTTTAATAGGCTCGCCTAGCCACATTAGTGGGTAAGTCGCTTATTTTACAGTTGCGCACACATCGGTGTCGCCCGCTGGGTGACGATGATTAGATATGCGTCCTGATGCGATTGTCCACGGAGGAGTGTATGTGTGTGTTTGCGCACTGGAATTGCTACCGTGCAGCAAACCACCCAGCGTCATGTTAGATGCTTTTTTCCTCCCTAATATAAGACAATATAATAGAGAGGGAGAGAGAGATACAAAGATAATATATTTGGCTCGTCTTACTGTTTTGGTTGTTGTCATATCGCAATTCCTACGTACGTATGTTACGTTCGAACGATCGGGAGAAGGAAAAAAACGAGCACTGGAGATAGTTTTCCACCGGATGCGCTTAACCAGCAAAGTGACGTGAAATGGGATGCAATTTGCGATTGGGGCCGGCGGGTGTACGGGCCGTGCAAAATTGATCGCTGAGCTGCGCTTTCTTGCCTTGCCCCCCGGTGAAGCTCTGTCGCGAATCTGTCGAGTGTGAATTTTGGGCTATCATCTGCAAGGGGTGTGTGTTGCTGAGCTGTTTCCAAGGAGTGATTGAGGGAGATAACATGGATATATCTGTTAGGGAAGGTGCAAAGATGTTTCAGAGGTTTATCGAATTATTTATCAGACGTATCGGAATTTCAAATGTTAAGCTTAAATAGTGGGTCTTTGGGTTGTCATTCGTGGATGAAATATCCATTTTTGGGCTAGATGGATCAAAGTCATTTAATAAGGTGACCGATATATTGATCTGATCAGACTTACAAATGCTATAAGATATCTGTGAGACACTGGACTGTATATCTGATACAATTCCTAATTAAACCTGACTGATCTTTTCTGTTGCTTGGGTGAAAAACATCATGAATTCCCTCTGGATGTCTGCTATTCTTCAGGGACATTTCATTAAAAATGCTAGAAACAGAGTTTTTGTCGTTGGTTCTATTGTGGCTACCGGCATGTGGCTTAAAGCATTTTAGTTATGAGACACAACTCCCTTCTTTTTTGTAGATACTCTTCTGGACATCTTGTTTGTCGATCTTCTTAATATGGACTCATACTCAAAGATTTCTTGTTATTTTATTAGCATTTGGTTTGGGTTAGATAGGATTAGTTCAGATTTTGGTTCAACATCTATCAGCAAGTGTTGTATCATCAAGATGCGCCTCTTATACTACTACTTCCCTGGAATTGAACTAAAAGATCTATATGCTTACATCAGGAATTGGTTTAGCTTGGCTAGGATTCTTCCGTTTCTCGTTATTTCAACTCAATTCTATCATATATAGGATCTTGTTCCCATGATCTTCCAACGAGAGAGATATGTTCAACATGCCTAGAATGATGATAAACTGTGTAACTATTTAATTTCATCAGGATCTTCTAGCTTTTTGGGAATTTCACAAGATCTTAGTATCTAGCAACATCTTAGTATCTTAGTTGCCATTTGGTGGACGATACTCAGCTATGAAACTATAACAAGCATTACAAGCTAATATAAGCAAAGAAATGTATAATGCTGCCGATAAAATAATCATTTGCAATACGCCACATACCAAAAAACCACTCAGTCTACCTCCGTTACTCAGCCGTACTCGGCCGGCCGGTAAACTTACTTATCTGCCCTCCCAAGTTCCTGATCTCTCGACACGCTGCTTGATGATTGCGTCCGTCCAGTGAACCGATGTCCGATAATTGGCAGTGCAGCAGCAGCAGCAGCAAATGGTGCTGGTCGTTGGCCACAGACGATTGCATGGCGAAGAACTGCATCTCCAACCAATGATTGCATGCAGTAAAACAATAACCCACCGCATCGCGAATGGGGGGGATGCACTCCTCGTTGCCGATGAGTTTTGTTCCATTCCGTGGGCCAATGGAGCTGAAATTATGAGCAGCAGAATGCAACCAGAGGGCGAGCCATATGCAATAGAGATGGGTAGACGGTAGAGGCATCATAAGAAAACAACCTGAGATTATTACTGGCGATCGTTGAACGATCGCTTTGTGTATGTGTGTTGCTCACTATACTTCCTCCTTCTTCTTTTGCATTCCTGTTTGAGTGGGCACCTTCTTTTCGGGTTTTTTTTCGCAAACCACGCTTCACGCTTTACTCATTCTTGGATTTATTCATTCATTAACGTTTCAAAGTTAGGTGATTTTACACATGCAATCTGCCACCGCCTCTCTAACCGGCTGTCGCGGGCGCGCGGCCCCTTTTCTGCATTTTAAGTGATTTCGTTTGATGATGATTACGTTGGGGGAAGAGGGCGAAACAAAAAGAAGAACTAGATTCCAGGTACGGCACCGCCTAAAGAGCGTTGATACATATTTGCACGGGCGCCGCAAGCAAAGCTGACCAAGAGGTAGCGTGTGTTGTGGTTCTAAGTTAATTACTTTACATGTTGTTTTCTTCCCCGGTCTGTCCGTCCCACAATGGTTGGTTGCGGTGGGGTCTGTGGGCTTAATTACCATCTCTAGCGAGGTGAGACGACCAAAGAGCGGGGTGGGTAAAGATGCGGAAGATCGGCTAAAATCGGATTGTGTGCAATACCGAACTGCTGTGTTTCTCTTCCCCTAATGATCGATTTGCTGTCGGAGCTAGCAAAATTGACAGAAAGTTTGAAACATTAACTACAATGTCTGGTGTGCAAGTGGGGGAGGGCAAACGAAGAGTAGTATGGGTAAGAGTACATTCTTGGGATCTTGTCTTCAAATGACCACGTCCATCCTTACGGCACATTTTGCAGAATCGGCATCTCTACATCGGGTCTTTGAGTTTTTTGGGAAACACACTCGTCAGATTCCAGCTTGCGTCAACTCTGTTGCGTTGTCTGCGCAGCATCTGGGGTGTCTGTGAGGGTGCGTGGGCTTTGGACGACCTAGTGTACCCCCGGGGCCCCCAGATTGTCGCACCATAGATGGAGGTGCTGGATGGGTTTGGTTCGTTCGGTGCGTCGCAATCGGGTTTTATGCTAAAGTCGAGGAAACGTTCGACTTTCTGGAGGAGTAGGAAACACCCTTTCGTAAGCATTGCTCGAATGTACGATCGATTGAAAGGTGGCTTTTTGGTGTGGTGGGTGGATTGTTGGGTTAATGGTTAGCCAGGTACCAGAATTTGGCACACAATCTGACGTTGTCTGATCTATTTTTATGGAACAGGGGTTCAAATGAAGGTGACTCTCGAGAGTCATTGTGTGGAGGAATTCATTTGTATTGTTCTCTGTTTATATGTTTAATGAGATGAGATGTAGGTGGGCAGCGGTAAATCAGACTTTTTTATTAACTATTTGGGAAGGACATCCTGGAGATCATGAGTTCTTGAGTATCTTACAAGAAGCAATCAAGAAGACATACTCTTTGGAGGTCATTTTGGAGATAATGAATGAATGTAGAACTACAATAGCAGGTGATCGCGAACTGGTCATAGATATCCGATTGAGAACTCGTTGAGTTCTTACAGAAGAGTTCACAATTAAGATCTTCAAAAAAGAACGAAGCTTCTGGAATACTCCTGAACTTGGGATGTCAAAAAGTGCACCAACAAAACAAGTGCAGAAGCTGAGAAGCTTTAAAGTGAAAACAATAATAACCGAAGCGAACATGCGTTACAAATCAGGTTGGGAACTAGTTCAACATTTCGCCTCCCTTCTCCTCCACCTAGCCAGTAGAAACCCCCTATAATAATAATAATAATAGTATGCAAACTGTTCGTATCCAATCGAAGGAAAGTTGGATCCCATCGGACCATGATCGATACGGAACGATCGGAACAATGTTGTGCCCGGCTGGGTGGTGGTGGTGGTGGTGGCGTATGCAAAATTCCAACCGAATAGAAAAGAAAAAATCAAAAGTCAAAGAGAAAGGGTTTCGTTTTTGTACCTTCCCCACTCAAATTGCTGAAAGAGTTGTAGGCAAATGCGGGGTAAAGTGAGCTTTTGTTTTGCTTCCGTTACACGCACTCCTTCTAAGAGGGGAGAAGTTCACTGTTTACTAACGCATAATTAATAACGCTTTGGAGCGGTCAATACAGAAAAATAGAGAGAGAGAGAGAGAGAGAGACAGAGAGAGAGAGAGAGAGAGAGAGAGAGAGAGACCTGGAGAGAAAAGGAGAGGCGCTGCAAAACGCGTGTAATTGACCGTTTCTTCGACCGCTCGGGCTGATCGAACGGTGGATTGTTTTCGCGATTGGTCGCGAAGGTGCCCATTAGTGTGTAGCAGCTGGGAGCACAGGGTATGATCATTTCTCTTGCTCAGCCAATGCCCCAGACCTAGACATTCAAGTTCAACGTAACGAAGTAAATCACCAAAGCGAAACTGGGCTACGACGTGCGTGTGTGAGAGTGTGTGTGTGTTTTAAATAGTATAAACTGTCTGCGAATTAGGACTGGCCGGAGCGGCTGAGTGCGGTTTTTGCTCATTCGGTAAGAAATCATAGGCCAAAGATACAGTTTAATGCTGCATAATTATGTATTGTTTAGATTTGCATACTGTGTACCATATTACTCGTGGAAGTGTTTATTTTGTGCGTTTGGTTATGATAGTTATGCTCGTTAAACTTAACCTTTATCGTATGGCATTCTTTTGCAGCTGATTTCTTGGTTTTACACTTTCCTATCTTTGTTACTTTTAGTAGGAAAGATTATGCTAACATTATTCCTATTAATGCATCACCAACCATCCTCCAAATGATCGTACAAATGATCTACATAAAACTTTAATCGGTGTTATTTATGCTAAACGTAGGCAAACGAAGAAGAAAAAAAACGAAAAACAATTTCTCTATTTAATTTCAAACTACCGTAAACACAGCACACACCACGACGTGAATGTATTATTTAACACAGTTTGTACGGTAAGGAAAACCATTAACAGGCTCTACCACCCACCGGGCGGGCGATGATGGTCGCGCAGTAGGACCTCCAGGGGGAAAAGATAGTTTTTCACCTTGAATGCACGCTCCGATCGAAGAAAACAAAAACACTCGTAGAACATGGCAATAAACTTGTAACGACGAGTGTGTTTGGTATCGCTTTTTTTATTAATCGTTTCGTTTCCTCGCTGTGATTTAGATTGGGGAGGAAGAACCGCTAGCACTAAACAACAACACATATACACACCGCTGCGGGCAAAAATCGAATGAAACATGATACAATAATGTGGCCCCGTCGCCCAGGGGGGGGGGGCTAACTTCCGCCACCGTCAATTGGGGTTAGATTTCAGTTTGCCGGCTGTCTCAAAAGAGAAGAATACGAGTTCTTGTAGAAGTCAAGAGAGTCGCTCCTGGGGTTCCAGGTTGTGGCAGTCATTCCAAGCAAAACCTCCTCTTGCCGGGTCGGTGTGTCTTTGTGTCTGTGGAGTGTGGCTTTGATTTCTTTTGTTTTAGTTTTTTTTCTTTTCGAACGCCACGAACATCACGAACTACCGTGTGCGGATTTTCCATCACCACTGGTCGGTGGAACAAATAACGTGCTCGATCGATCGGGGACGATTAAATGGAGTGAGAGAAGGGCGGGAAGGAG
>VTWG01002470.1:0-15265 GCA_008817895.1 Anopheles fontenillei
CGATTGGTTCATCCCTTTACACGCAGAAGAGGAGGCTAATCATGTTTCCTGGTGGGAGCAACAACAAAAGGTGAAGGTGATAAATGGGTGAAAATAAATCTTCACCTCGTTGTCAAAATATGTGTAACCAAAATGAATCACGTGCGCGCACGTTTTTTTAGTGGGCCGTGAAACGAGCATGAAAAACAAACCGAGAATGTTAATCTCAGTGTCTTTCAATGCACTTAGCCCCCTGAAAAGAACACACGAAAACGTTCCAAAGTGTCGATTGGTGTGTAACAGTGGGCAAGGGCCCTTTTTTCGTGGAGCAAAAAATGATTGATTCCTATTTCGTCAGTTCGGCGTGCGTTTTCGTTTCTCGGTTAGAGGTAAATGGGAAAGAATGAGCATGCGGGGCAAAATGGGCACTTTTTATTTAAGCATTATTTCACAGCAGGGATGAATTCGAAGGCTCAAAATGTATTTGTTGAATTATGAATACCATGTAAGTTTTATAAGCCGTAATTAGAAAAATAACCACAAAAAATACAAAATAAGATCTAGTAACATATTGATGTAATTCTTATCACTTACATAATAAGCTTTAAGCAATGTCACAGGGATGCGTGGAAGTTTTACATGGTGTATTTTTTACAGGGTTTCGAATCATATAAGGGAATAGTTCAACCACTAAGGGGAATGTTGCAAATCGGTAGGGGAATGTTGTAAGCAAGCTGTGGATGTTTGCAATCACTTAGGAGAGTTTTGCAATCGTTTAAGGGAATGTTGCAAGCGTACTGTGGAGCTGTCATCAGACCGTGGGTGCCGGTGTAAAAAGCTACGAATTGATACCGATGATGTTTTTTAAAAACATAATATGGAGTTGTTTTCGTGTGGTATTCAGTTGTACACATGATAAACTAAATAAATCCTGCTGCGGAACCATAATTAAACATGATAAGTTAGTAAGATTGACGAAAATATTTTAAGGTATTTACAGCGGCACCCACAGCCTGATGACAGCTCCACAGTGCACTTGCAAAATTCCCCTAATCGATTGCAACACTCCCCTATATGATTGCAAACATCCACAGCTTGCATGCAATATTCCCCTACCGATTTGCAACATTCCCCTAAGTGATTGAACTATTCCCTTATATGATTCGAAACCCTGTAAGATAGGATATATTATTATACAATTAGACTGAAGAAAGCAAGGTGATTGAATGCATACTTTTATTAATAAACTTTAAAATTGCTTCCATGCTAATAATACATTTTTGGAAAAAAACTTAAGGGCTTTCCTGACCATCAAAACAAAAGATAGGAAGAGAATACATACGTGCAAATGTTTTGAATATTACCTAAGCGCTGTTGTCGTGATCCATATGCCCCAGTATTTTAACGTTTCATATTTTGTTTACGTATGTCCATTTTGCCCCGCGTATCAAAATAGCACCACGTCAAAACATCAACTTTTATTTTACACTTTTTTCATATGGTCACGTTATTGTCAGGTGCAATTTAAATCCATAGATAAATGGTGAAGGCATATTACAGTCATTGCCACCTAATTTGGCTCTAAGGCATCAATCTGTGTCTGTAAGTCATCAATTTTTGACTCTTGTAGGAATCATGGCAATTTTACAAGGTATTTAAGCAGAATTTAACAATTTTTATTTCACATCTTATAAACAATACAAAAACTGTGTAAATTGATTGTTTCTTGAGAAAAAATGATAAAGTTTTACAACTTCTAAAGGTATTGTTTATAGCTGAGAATACATGCCATTTTTTTCACTCGATTGAAACTTCCAAAGTTGGCAAAACAATTGTTTTATTTTAAATTCTATCAACAAAATTATTCACTACTTAACTTAATTTCAATAATTTCAGAACACACAGTTTCAGAAAATATGTAAAATTTTGTAAATAAAGCAATTTGACTCACAGTCAAAAATTGATGCCTTCGAGGCAAAAATCGTGACACGCTGTCAAAAATTGGTGCCATTGAGACAAGAATAGGTGAGTTAGAGACAAAATTTAGCGGCAACGACTGTATAATGTAAGAATAATTGTGTTTCGGGGAAAATTCAATGAAATATTCATTAAACTGCTTAACATGCCAATATTGCCCCGGTTTCCCCTACTAACCGAATCGAGGCGAAAGCGATCCACCAAACAACCAACCTCGGCGTGGGTTCCATATCACGCGCACCATCACGCAACAACAGGACGCGCAGTAGTTGTAACGAATTTGATTTATGTGTGAATTTAGAAGCTATAAAATCCCGGAGAGGCCGGAGAATTTATGAAGATGTTACTACATGGCTTTGACCTCACTGTGTCCCTTTTAACTGGAGCGCCCAGCCCTTTTTGGGGGACGCTGTGAGATGCGTGCGCGGGTTTGGTGTTTGGTCGATCTGCGGGAAATCTGTGTCACACACGCGCCCGTGCACGATTTGCTAGGCAACGGCCAATTTGTTTTGTGAAGCTGTTTGCTGCCATACGATGCGAATGGCTTGGCTGGTTGTGTGTAGGCAGTTCGCTTGCATCGTTATATTGGAGAATGTTTGCCGGATGGTTAGTTAAAAGTAAATTGAATGCAAAAGTTTAACCCGGCGGTGTATGCACGTTGTGTATGTGTAACGAAGGACATTTGCTGCGTGGCTGGTAGAATGAAGGAGCAACTTTTATGGTTACTTGCAAAACCAGGCACTATGCCCTCCTCCTCATAAACTTAAGCCCCTAAATGTTGACTACGCGGGGTAATAGCTTTTCAATAGCGATGTGACAAAAATCGTGTACTTTTAGCACTTTGTTATTTTTTTATGTGACCGACTCTCGTTGAAAAGATTGCCCTGTCACGCGCTATAATTCTAAGCACACACACACATACATCACACATCACAAAAGGGCTTTGATCGAGAAGCGAGAGAGAGCATAAAGTGAGAAAGCTTGCGAAATTGCGGCTGTACGAGCAAAAACGTTATCGCTTTTACATGCCATTTCCCACTCGTTGCCCAAAGTGTGTGCAAGTGCGAAGAAAATGTCCGTGAGCTCATAAAAATCTTTGTTCCTTTGCGGGGTGTTGCAGCCGTTCGATAGGAAAATATGTTCCCTGGTGCTATAAATTTCAATATCTCACACCAATCGTTGGCAATGTAGCAGCTCTTTTTTTTTTCTTTTTAGAGCTTTCTGTTTACATTCAATTTTCCAACTCAATTGCCTTGTCCACCAAAACCGCGTACTCAAGCTGGTTTGAGTGCGGTGGTAAGGTTATAGGTGGAAAATTACTTCAACTTACCTCTTCATTCACCGAGCCCCGTTCGGGGTGACATTAAATTACAGTTGCATACGGGTGCCACCACACTAGCCGTTCCAGCAGGCAATTGGGGAAACCGATGGAGCCTTTATTCGCTAGAGCCTCTGTTCCCAGTTTCTGTCCTTCGTTTGCACTCGGTTGGACACGGTCGACATGCTGTCCCCAAACGCTTGGTGTACGATTGTGTTCTCGCTCCCCAAGTCACTTTTCTAATAATAAAACTTTTCAAATCGACTGGAACCAAATCGATCGGTATTTATATGGCACCCGGGCGCACTTTTTCCTTCTGCTTCGCATTTCCTCTTTCATTCGTTCCGCGGTGCAGTGGAATAAAGTGGTGGCAAACGGTGTGTGTGTGCTAAATGGAGTGCGCCGAGAAGCTGAAGGCGCGCTTTGCCGTTTGGTAACGACACTCACTTATGCGGTCAGCATGGTGTGCGAACACACTCTGCCCGAGATAGCATCGACCGCAGCATCCGAGTAAGGCGCTTGGACAGAAGATACTAAACAGAAGGAAAAATTGCCCTTTACACCACTACGCTACTTTTGCTATCTCTCTCTCTCTCTTTCTCGCCGCCCCAATAAGCATTCCAAGTGGGGCGGGTTAGTGAGACAACGTTTTGAGCAAACGACGAGACCCTCAGTGGTGGCTGATGACGTTTGTCGTAAGGAAGATCATTTAACCTCACACACACACACTCCTTGTGAACGTTCGATTGAACCAAGTTGAACCGCTGAAGGTTGGCGTTTTTCATCATGTTTTAACCCGCACTCCATCTCCACCCAGCGGAAGAGTGTGCGTGCTTCTTGATGGCGAGAGCGCAACCAGCATTTCAACCGGGCGCGCGCTACGGCGAGAAGCGCATACTTTCGTGCTTGAGGCTGCCGCGCGACGAAAGCAATTTATCTGATGGGTTTTATGTGCGTTATGATTACGATCCTCACACTTGAGTACGGCGGCGGTGGTGGTCGCCGTGACGGATGCAAAAGGCAACAGCACAACGTTGCTGGATCAGGAAATACGCGCTATCGTTGCGCGAACGACGATCACAATCCGGTCGATTTGATGAGGGCAATATTTTAAGAAGTTTTACGACTGGCCCGGCTTTATTTTGCCAAATGATTCTTTGGCCAGCCCTCCGCATGGAGGCGAGAGGAGATTGGTGAAGCGAAAGAGAGGAGGTTAATGATGCGGAAAGTACGCAGGAAGCGTTGTTTATGCTAACTAGCTTCTTGAGCTTCATGCTATAGCATCGTTGCGGTACTAATTTGGGTGTCGCATTTGTCCGGTTTGGCTCCGGGAACGGATAAATTTGTTAGATGTGAGTGTGATTTAGCTGACGATGGTGCCAATTTATGCTTCTGATGCTGTGGTGTTGTGTGTTTTAGTAGTTTGTGGGTGATTTAGTGATCAAAACAGAGTAAGATTTGATATTCAACTACAAATTAGAGCCTCGACAGTACGGCCTTTTCAATGAACTCTCAATTCCAGAATTTAAATACTACATTTTTTAGTTATTAATATAGGGTTTCCCATGATTTATTGGTTGGTTCTCATCAAGTTTTGGTTGGTTCTCATACCGTTTTGTGCGTTCTCACGATTTTGGCCGTTTCCCAGAATTTTTTGGTTCAATTGTATTGATATCCAATCGGACAATACCAATAAATTATGGGCCCAAAAAAAATTGGAAACTGACCAATAAATCGTTTGAACCCCTGTATATGTTTCAATGTACTTTTGGAGTAAAATATTTCTTTCATAAGATGTAATTGCTGTTGATACGAAAATGAACAGCAATATCACATACCAATGCCAAAGAATTTTATAATTCAATTGCTATCGTCCCTGAATGTCAGCAGTTAAAGTAATTACAAAGTCACCAGCATGCTAAAGTCGCTCAACTCAAAACAATATCGATGACAGAAGAATCGCTTACAGCGGATAGTTTTTTCCCTTCTATCGTCTGGAACTCGTTGGCAACCTTTCCCTTCTGTCGTCTTTGTCTGGAGCATGCTGCTCAAAACGGATATTAAACGTTCACTTTTGAACACTTTCGTTACGTCCACCGCCGTGTCACCACACACTGCCCAACAAAACGCTCATCATGTCGTCGTTTGCTCTTTCAGTTCGCTCTTTATCCCCGTCTACAATGCTCAAGACACTCGGGAGCAGTTGTCGCGGGAGCATCAGTGTCGCACTTTTCATTTTCAATCACTTTTGTGCAGTTAGATGCAGTGTCGCCAAGCTTGTCTTCCCGCCGCCCGAAGGCAATCATCTGTTACACTTTGGCACTCTCGTTCAGCTGTCGCCCGACATAAGACAACCGGGGGCGCTGGGTGGCAGGTTTTATGTTGATCAATGTGTTTTTGTTCCGTCCGCGCTTCATCTTCGTGTGCCCTTTGGGTATCGGATTCGGTCCGCAGGGAAATAAAGGGAACAGTGCATCGATCATACTATCGATTGACGACGCCCTGCGTGTGCGCTCGACTCGACGAGGGATGTCGCCAGTGCCCGATCTTGCTGTACACCCCGAAGCGCCTACATCAGCCCGTGCTCGGGCTGCCGTTATTGATTTGAATCAGCGTTCTGTTGCGATAATATGGCCGCCAGCTTAGCAACAAAGTTGCTGAAGAAAGGGCCAAGTTAAGCCTCTACTCACCCAGAGCGCGGAAGTAATCGAAGCCAATTCAATAATGTGTTTCGCATGGAAGGGTCTGTTTGCCCTGTGCCGTTTAATATGCGAAGTAAGCACATAATCCTTCTCATAATGCGGAAAGGATGTGTGAAGAATTTTTGAAGAATCGTCGCTCCAAACCCCTTTGTGGTCATGTGCGTTTGGCACGGTGTTAATGATAAGTACGGCAGCAGTTGGCAAAGCTTTATCCAATCGCCCGGGAGCTCTAGCCCAAAAGGGAGCGAGCGAGAGATGGAGGACACGGAACGATATAAACGGGGAAAATCCTGGCTCCTAGCTTAAGGGCGCACTCCGTATGCACTTACCACCCGATAACACGGGGAGGGGAAGATTTCGCCTAGCCCTTGCTTGATTGCAGTTAATTCCTTCCTTTCAGCCAATGTTTTTGCCAGTCGTGCGGGGACACACAACCTTTTGTGTCGTAAAAACCATATTGTCCGTGTCCGCGCTGGGTAGCTAGCCGCAGGGGACCCATTGCCAATTCCGACTCGTTCCTTGGCTTGGCTGGCTGGCTTGGTGCGACGTTTTCGGCGCTGCCTTTCGGCCAGAAAAAGGGGTAGATTTTGCGCCGACGGGCACAACGGCAAGAAGAATTATTTTCCCCTTTTTTGCTTCGGTGCCTGTGATGGTGAAATGGTTATTTGTGGATTTCATTAGACCGATTGTTATCGTACTGTGTGTGTGCGCATGATTGTGTCGCATGAATATGAAATAAGCAACACGCGCTTGGCGCGGTGTTTTTGCTCGCCCCTGCGTTGATTTATGGGACAATTGAATCGGCACGACGGGTTTAACGCTGTCAGGGTTAATAAAGTTTTGGGCCAGCATGTTTTGGCTTAAATGGTGGCTGAGAAGAGGTGATGCTATTCGTTAAAATCTGCCACTGAAAGAGGCCAATTCCAATAGAAATCTATTGTTCTAGATTGATTTAATGGCGATTATTGGTACCAATAATAATCGCTTTGAAAGGGCTGGCAAAATTAAACCTTTATATTTCATGTATTCATCCCTCTATTCAGAGCGCTTCATAGGAATTAAAGTTGTCCTTCATGAAAGAAGTATGTGAATCATTTAAGACTAACTGTCAGCTCGAAAGTAATATGTTCGTTGGCACGGCGTCATAACTAAGATGAGCCTTGAACTCGTTCTATTTCTTTACGGTTCACGTACCCACGCAAGGGTCGTCAGATTACATCCACCACCATGCGGGATGATGCAGATCAATGGCAGGCAATGTGTGCAGTTTTTTTCATTCTCACACGTACCTAACGAAGGAATACCATTCGTACGTTGCCAATGAGACTTCTTGATGGATATAAATGTTACCATTAGCATGCTAAAGGAAAGATTATAAATGACTGTTTAACGAGTTTCGATGTTATGCTTGGCTCTATTCGTCTTCATTTCAACGTTGAGGTAACAAAATGGCCACTAGAGAAGAGTAGAGCAGTGTAGCTCGTTGCTTAGAACACTTTCTGTATGAAATAATATCGTAATTCTCGAATCAATGTACAAACAAAGCTAAACATACTCATGCACCTGCCGCTTGGATCTGTCATATTTGTGTAGATTCATATTGAAACTCCCTAACTTCAAAGTCCTCCTCCCTTTCAACAGCCGTCAATCAAACTCTGGGCTCAGACCCCTAGAATCGCCTACGGGATAAACTTGCAACGATATCCTGCAGGAAAATTTCTTCCAACTCTCCAATATTGGTTAGGTAGCAGTTTCAAAAACTTTTACGTACCCATCGTAGGTGCAGGCGAGAAGAGCTCTCAGCTGAGCCTGAGGGAAACTTTGGCAAACACATTCACTGCCGCCCCCGGGAGGGTGTAAACTGGCCGGGTGGGCGTAAACACAAATAAATAATCAGGATTAGGCAGGGACCATTGTGAAAGTCAATTTAATTTCCCGTTCACCCATGTCGCGATGGAAAAATGTGTCCATTCATTCCCTCCATTTGGCCATCGGACATTGAAGGTAAGTCTCGGTAATATTAGCCTCATGTCGATGAGGGTCTTTTTTATCGAACATCAATCTTTTTTTTACCAATTTTTATTTCGTCCTGGATTTAAAAAAAAATCGTTCTACTGCACGCACGCACAGTGCATTGCTTTCTCTCTTTTGCGCACCCTTTCGGGAATGTGCATTTCATCGTGTATCGCAGCACACCCTCCCGCTTGCTGTTTGTTGTAAGTTGAAGCTAATTTAGATGTATATTGGATGTTTCCCGCGGTGCTGGGGCAGTCTGTTCATTTGGGCTAATCTAATTTAAATATTTCTTTCATGTTGTCGTTGTTTGCTGCGTGCGGCGGTGGTTTGCGGACGGGTGTGCTAAAATTGGATTTTACGGATTGTGAATGCAATTCCGGTGTTAAATATTTGACAGGAAGGTGATGTAGATATAAAACAGCATCTCCCTAGAGCTGTGAGCTGTGTGTCAGGTGAAGTATGTCCTGATTATAATTTAGATATGACACAGAGATTTATCAGTTGATTCGATTGATTATGCTACATTCCACACTGACACGGGGTATGTGTTGATTGTGAAGCAGCGTTATCTCCCTGTTTGAATGCCCCATCATGTGCTCTGGTAACAAGATCCGGCGTTACCAGTTACAGGTGTAAACAGGTGTATGATTCGCATATTTATCTACTGGCAGATCTGTTAATCGGTAACGCACATTAATGAAGAGTGATGAAATTCGCAATGAAGTTTAAACATGAAATTGACACCAGAATCCTTCACGATGATATGAGCCAGCGGTTAATTCGTTTGAAAGTGCATCGATCCATGGTATGATCTCATCAACTCGAGTAGCGTCCTTCAGCGGGCGCGGTACCCGTGGAACCATAGCGGTATGACGGTAGATTGTGAAGTGGATTAAACGGTTGCTCGCGTTTTTTCCCTCGCTTCAACCGGCTTAACTTAAATGATGATACGATTCGTTTGCCCACAGCTTTGCCTGTCCTCTTGGGAGCGGTGGGGAAAACACCTTCAGTATTCACACCTGTGATGCTCACCAACATCCATGAACCTTGGGGCTTTGGGCTCAACTAACCACGTTAATCGCAAATGAAATCATCACAATCTTTGCCTTCGTCTCGGATAGCAGTAATCTTCTTTCCACGTTTTTGCCTGGATGTGAGTGTGTACACTTTAGCCATGCCATTCCATTCCGTGCTTATCACAGGAAATCCGTAATTGAAATCTCGCCACCGATGATGATCTCTTCTCCATCTATTCCTGGTCCCAGGCAAGGCATTGTCGTATTGTTGAACCGTTTGCCAAAATTTTGCGAATGACAGTGAACGGAACGTTTGCTATCTAGGGCGCGAGAATGGGCTTTGACTTCTCCCCCTGCAGTCGTTTACCGTCGGAACTGTGTGGGTTCAAAGTCAGCGCCAACGTGCGCTCCCGAGCTCTACAGTGCTGTTATTGTACATTAAGAGAGCGTTGAGGATCTCCTCGCTCGTGTACGACTTGTTCTGCACCTTCCGCACGAAACGTAATTTATTCTCAATCAGTGAGAATTTCAAGAATTTGTCAAGTAGAAATTTATTAATTTAATAGAGATTCATATGTGCGCGTAGGAGGCCGAGATTGCCGGATGCCACACCGGTGTGGCTGTATGTTCAGGAAAACATCAACGGATGACGAAACGATGCGTTCCCGCTGCGCACGGAGTCCGCTCATGGATGCAAGTTACTTTAAATTACTTCCATCATTTTTCTGCGAGGGATTGTGAGCAAAGTGGGGAACGTGTTTTGCTCCCTACGGTGGCATCTTCAAAATTTTAGCAAAGGGGGTCGCACTGTACAAGTACGGGAGCACGCAAACGTTAATATTAAGAGTGACTCAACGGAACCTTCGACGTACACCGCTGCCAGTAATTCCATTTTTACTGCTCCAGAAGAAGAAGGAGCACCATCGTTCGGTGTCCCCGGCAGCTACCGTTCCTGCTGTGCGCCCGACAGAGGAATCATTCAGCTCCAGGCTCCACTTAGGGTTATTCAAAATTGGGGTAACTTGGAATGGTGAGGTGAAATATTTCACCCTACAAGACTAGCCACATAAGAATGGAGCACTCCACCCCAGGTTTTCGAGAGCAGTACAGGAATAGGTACATATATAAAGCAAAGGCACTACGGCAGTTCAAGTGGATTTTTCAACCCAAATGGGCGGAGGGAGCAGCAACGTTCTTCCAGCAACCGTCTCTTCACCTTTAGGACGCAGGACTACGACATTATAGCAGCGCTACACGCACGGAAGGGTGTCGTAATGATGGGTGATTGTTATTTTAGGGGTCGCTTCTGTCGAGTCATCGCCGGAAGCTGCCGGGGCAGAAGATTTCATGGGGCGGAGAAATAATTGATCTCTTCCCCACGATAGGATGCAAAAGGTGCTAGACTGTAAAATCTCCCGTTCATTGGATTGCAGAGATGGCTGAAGATAGGACTCAAGCATACGGTACACGGGGCCTGGTTCGAGTGGACGACAATATCATCAGACACACACCACATCAGTTCGCATCAGTGTGGGGAAATTTAGTAACTCATTGTTTCAACTCCACGGGCAAGGGCCTATCTTTTCCGGGCTGGATGACTTCATTTTCGCAAGATGTACTTCAAGCTGATGATTCAACCTGTGTAACTTGCTGCTGAAACACCGGCCAAACCCGGAAGAGCCTTGCAATAGTTTGAAGAGGATGCTTAAAGTTGGCCCAACAGTTTCACAAGTCTGTAGATGTTTTCAGTATTGTTTCTGCAGTTGTGGAATCGTTTTCAGGTTTAGGTTTCCGGTAACTTTTGTAGTTTGTATTACTACGTCCCTGTTAAAAAAGTTTCAAGTATCATGGTTGTAATCGAACCGCCGTTTGCTGCTTGAATCATTGCGCAAACCGCGCTCCGTAGGATGGTTCGTTGCGAATGAATTCCTCACAAGGGAAGCAGGTCCTCCACGGGACACACTTGCTCGTTTTGGCTCGTACATTATCTTTAACCCCTGCCGAAAACTGCTCGCTTTCTCGCTTTGCGTCCCATTCCCTTTTCTCCCCTATCCGAGTTGCTGCGGTGAAATAGATGGAAAATTCTTTAATTTAAATAGTACACGGTTGCCGAGGGATAATATATCGCAGCATATTTCAGGCGACGACCGTACTTCAATTTACCCCGGATAAGATTAATAGCAAACGTACACTCACTGGCGTGCATCGTGGATGGGGGAGGCAGAGAGAGAGAGAGGACGGCAAAACGTTAGTAATGTACACCCAACACCCGAACCGTATTGTTACGGGTGGTGGTAGTGGAGTTGGTGAATGAGCAAGGTCCTTTTTTGAAATGCAAACGATCCCACGTCATGCGGACAATTTTACGGTTGGTTTTTAGCTGTGCAACACTCTCTCGTGACGTATGCATGCAAAGCGTATCTGCAAATGCAATACGACAAGTGACTGCGGGAGTGGTTCCAGTTGCAGGTTTTGCACTGTGAACTCTCATTGTTCATGGATGATGGAAAACTGGATTGTGGATTGTTCTGCGAGTTGAGTTATGCGAGCAAATACTTGATATGATTTTTCACTTTGTGAAATTAAAATCCAGCTCTATGTTCCTTGCATGTGGTAGAGCAGTGGCATCGCAATGTAGTGGAATATGAGTTGGGATAGCTGTTTTCAATTATTTAATGCTAATGAAACCGTAAGGTTATTGTAAACGAACACTTTTTAACATTAATTGCTTCCACCATCGGATAATTCAAATAATCCTAGAGAAACTGACGGATCCATAGTGCAAAGGTACAATACCCTCGTCACTTGTAATCCAAACCTCGATCCGGCTGGTCCCCGATTAGACGGTTTGGACAACTTACCGTGTTTGTCGGTTTTAATTTCCCATGTTGATCCCGACGATGAAATTGATGAAGAAATTAAATTTTATCCTGTGCCAACCCAAGACGACCCAAAGGTTCTCTATACCCTCCGGTGGTATACCAAAGCCTAAGAGGGATGATGTAGGTAATGTATTTTCACCCTCTGGTTTGTAACATTAGGATGTGTACTCTCTCCTTCTCTCTTATTCCTTTGAACCCAAGGACACAATTTTGGGACAGAAACGCGTGCTCTGCGCGCACGTGAAGTAATGGGATAGTTGCACTCGAGGCACAGAAAAACTAGCACGTGTTTTTTTCCTGGGCAGAACGATATAAATTGTCCTATTACACCGTGCCCAGTAGGGTGTGTGTAGTAACCAAATTGCAGGCTGGGTGGAAGAAATGAGCCTTCCATTCAACGCAATTGGAACATTCAAAATGGTTAGCGCCGCAGGGAGCGGCAAAATGGAAGACAAGTATTGATTATAATAATATTAGAAGATTATGTTGTTATACGCGCACTGTCTATGCCACGTGTTTGGGCAAATGATACGCGATGCAGAGATAATTAATGTAACTTTACCCGATATCGATTGCTGGAAATGGTAATGCATCTCTACTTGATACCTTCGTTCAATCGTTGTGTGATATCACTATTAAAATTATATTTTTATCCCATGTCGAATTACGCACGCATGCCTCCACCAGACGAGTGTCCAATCAAACGGGCTCGTGAGTATTCATCACCAAACATCAAACCACCTTCACAAATAGAGCGTTAAATTGGAATGTATCAATTTTCTACTTCCATTAGCTTTTACTGAACTGGTGTTCTCATGGATGTGTCGGGCGTCGGTGTTGATGTGGTGACTGAAGTGTAGCTATTTTGTAATCGTATCAAGTGCTCTGATTCTGCATCCTGTTTTTTCCTGAACATCGAACCATTGTGGCTTTCGGTAAGATGGTTAAGACCTTTGATTTTGAGCCGTTCCGAGGTAAACGAGTGCTAACGAAAAATCGATTTGTTCATCATCACTGAGCAGCATCCAGCTTACTTCTTCGGCTTCACAGGTTGATTCTCCGATATCTGCACGTTACATTCGATATTAACTTGCACAAGATATGACTTCGGATGGGTTTGTACGTTGCCGTTCTGCATGTACGATACCCTCGGGAGCTCTGCTAAGCTTTCGCCAAGATTGTGGAAAAGAAGAGAGCAGTGTTGCGCATTGAACATTAAGTGGCATATTGATGACTGAGGATGATTGTACCGACAATCAGGTTCAGCTTGTTGGATTTCAGTAGCAGCAAGCTCGAACCGTAAAACGAGCAGACTTAAACCTTCTTCAGCTTAAAGGTTTTGATTGGCAGGAATGTGAGATAGAACGAAAGGATTATTTATCATGCTTGGAAGATATTAACTTTGTTTGTTTGGAAATTGTTATCTCTCAGTCAAGTCGCTCCAAAAGCTGCATTCAATCGTTTCTCAGACATCTTTTCAAGTGCAATAATAAAGTTGCTAAAACTCTTCCACGGGTAAAAGAAATAATTTTAATCCCAGTTCGTTTATGTTCCATCCATAAACCCTTCATCACAACTTGTCCATAATTCCAGTCCTCTGGCTGCGCTAAGTTGCCCAGACATTTCAGCCTGCTTCCCTGCCTCCGCTGGCTCTGCCAGACTACGGCCCGTGACTGTTTTCCCTGGGCAAGATTTTATTTGTGAAAAATTAATTACTTTTCATTGCAAATTTTGTCGCTCCCGTGTGCGCCTGGGTCCGTGCGTTTGTGTCCCTTACTTTGGTCCGATTTATAAGTCCTCGCTGGCAGTGTTTTACCGCTGCAAACTCGAAGCACAGCACCTGGAGCACCGGTCTCGCTTACCCGGGGTGTGTATGAGTGTGTCTGCCCCGTAAGCGGCAACGCTGAGTGATAATTAATTTCTTCCGTTTTTCTCATCGTTGTTTTATCTTTTCTCTTCCGCTTTTTTCTACAGGTAAGAACCAAGGGGGAAAATCCTGCGCTGTGCAGCCGCCGCCGCCCACCCACAGTCAAGCGAGGGCACAATTGCTTTACTTTTTCGCTTTTGCGCGATGCCGCCACCAACTCCAAGGATCCGCTTGCTTCCTTCGCGCGTGAGTGTTTTAGTGAGCTTGTTAAGCTGTTGCTATTTCAAAGTTGTTAGTTCGTCGAGTTGTTCACCAACACCTCCATGCCGGCTACCCCTTGCGCCGTTGCTTGGGAAGCGACCGAACTTTTATTAAAACTAACGGCAAACGACAAACGCTTGTCGGTTGCAGACTCTGCTGCCCGACGCGCTGCCCTACCTTTGAAGTAGTTAATTTATCAAGCGGATTTTGCGGATGCGGGATATTATTCTCCCGTTCGCTCTTTCTCTCTCTCTTTCTCGACTTATCCACAGGACGCTTCTGTTCTCTAAGATCGGAATGGCTTGGCTTGCAAATTGTGTTTCTTAATTGCAAAAACTTGTGCCACCCCGGGGGCAACGTGCGTTTCGTAATGACATATTTTATTCTATTATAAATCGGAGTTGCATGGTTAGGTTTTAAAACTCCGCGCATCTTTGTCAACTACTTTCAAACACTGTAGCAATGTCCGGTTCAACTTCCGACATGAAAGCCAATGTTTTCCGGGTCGCAAACGTCGCTACACGAACCCCCGATAGTACCACGAGGATCTTCCGACCGACACCAGGATCCGGAGGGCCTGAAAGGCAATAAATTACAAACCGATCCCTCTTCGTCGATGGGCGATATAAATGCTCTAATTTATCGTTACGACAGATGGCAAAAGGGACGGCACCAGTGTGTCACACACGTGTACATGCCCGGGAACCTAAGCGGTCTGGCACGTTCTGCTGGGCGTTACTACCCGACCACGTTCGCTCGGCTGCGGTCGGGTGTTGTAAGGATATAGCCCAAAATCGCCCAAACATCAAGACCACCGCAGCCCATAATCGTTTCAACATGACCGATTAACCTGGGCCTCGGTTGTAGAAGCCCATCCTCCAGTCCAGCCAGTACGAGAGCAAGCCTGTTTTACAGCTGTTTACAGCTGGAACTTCTGGTGGGCGTTGTTACTTGTGAAGGAAGGATGGTTTACAGTTACACGATAGTTTTGAAGTTCAACCAATGTTTATTGAACCATTTAAACCGTGTGATTTGTGTTTGCTTTTTGGAAACATTCGTACGGGTCGTTGCTCAGAAATGTATATTCGTAGCATCTCTGAAGTTTATTTAAAACGAAGGGCAACATTTGGCTTCGCAATGTTGTACCCCTTATAAAAGAAAATGACTTTTAAACTCATATTACTGTCGTCCATTTTTGCAGAAGCTAATTAGCAACTTTCCAAACCTGGTTCATAATTATAACCATT
>VTWG01002475.1:602-68234 GCA_008817895.1 Anopheles fontenillei
GGGGCATGTAACAATAGCTATGTGGGTAAAACTCTGTAAGCTGCTGCGTTATGCAAAGCGCCAATCATGTCAAAGATAAGATCGATACATTTCGTTTGAAAAACTAATTTCAAACTGGAGAGCGATTCTTTTGATTTACTGTTAATATCGTAAATCATACGTTTATACGTCTTGTTGATACGTTTGAGAAAAGTTAAACAATTTTTCTCGTGTCAATGCTTGCAGTAGTAGTAGTAAGACCGTCTGCAAGAAATTCATTGTGATGGGAAATGGTTTGCAAAACGGAATGATTTGTTACTTGTGATATAAATTTCATTTTTTTTAAATAAATCACTAGAGCTGCCTTTCCATGCGCATTTCGATTTTTTTTACTATTTGATTTATTTTGCTATTGATTTATTTCCTTTGAACATTCTAAATTATTATACACATCATCCAAAGTTCTCAACGAGGCCTTTATATGGAGACGTTTTGTGAGAAAATGTTATGCTCATTTTGATTTGCCCTCATATGTGGCGAAACATTCAATAAAACCCTTAACATGGGACAGATTTTCATTCCACCTCACATCTTTGATCAACCGAACGAGCGTTAGTTTGTCCTAGTTTTTTTTTATGTATGTTTTTTTCCTTTCCCTGGAAGTCATCTTCAGCACTTCAATGCCCTGCAGCGGATCGACCCACTTTTGGTCCGGGATTCGTTCGCAAATATGTTTCGTCCGCTGGTCAGAACGACAGACACAGCGTCCAGCATCGTGACTGCTGGCTGTAGGTGTGGCTTGTTCAAAGCGATGTTGAAGATAATTTTCATTACCATTCAACACACAAAAGGTCCATTTTCGGTCACATTTTAGCACATGACAGGAATAACAACGGTCCACTGGAGAGTGGAACTGATTTTTTTTTGTTGTTTTATTCAAGGTCAAAAAGTTTCTCCTTAGCAAAACAAGATAGCAGCGGCAATAGTGTGTGGTTTCGCTTCTGTATAGCTGTGTGTTTGTATGAACGATATGTTTCAGTGAGACAGCGTACGATGCCGTGATGCAATGGTTGACCTCAGTAATTAATCTTTCCACACGGCTGCATTGTATTGGTATTTAAACGTTATTTTTCTCGTACTGAAAAGTGCCGCCAACTGTTGCTGTTTGAAAATTGAAAGCATTAGTAGTAATTAATTCATTCAATAACAGTCTTTCATAAATGGTAAACGCTACACAATAGTGAAATTAAAGCTTTAATGTCAGTAGAGGTTCATTTCAAAAACAAAAATACAAAAAGACCAATCCGTCACCGCTGATTCATTAAAGCTTAGTGCATTGTTAAGACATCAGGCGTGCGGCAGGAAGGAGAACGCCCTCCTGCCGTTAACCGTGATGAATTTTAATTAAATCTATAAATTTGATGTACTAATTTCAACTGACACGTGTGGTGGTGAGTGTAATGGGGTCCTTCCTTCACGTATAGGTTGATTGTTTTTGGGGTGAGCTAACCGATTTTGTCAACACGTGTCCCAATCACGTTTCTGGATAAATTGAAAGCACAAACGATGTTTCCATTTGATGCATTTAGAATGATTTTTAAATGAAAAAAAAGCAAAACAGACAGTTTTTCACCAACTCAACTGACTGCTGAGGTGCATGGTTTGATTACATGGTAAGACAGAATCGACTCGTAATTACGACCCATCGACCGTGGTGTGAGTAATGGAAATTGAAATGAATTCATCTCTACTGCTTTTGCTGGGCCTTCCGGGAAGGCATGATGTGCCAAAAATCTAAACACACTGTGAGAAGAATGGCAAATAACGGTGCTGGGCACAGTAAGCACATTTTCCACAACTCCGTACCATCGATGCTTGACTACTTTTGAGATGGCGTATTAAGGAAAGGCTGTATTCAATCCATTCTGCATGTGCATTCGATTACGATGGTAATGTAATTAAGCTGTTAGTGCATTTACAGACTGACGGACTCGTCGGGACGTTTGATTTGAAGTGAGTGAAGCGAACTTAATTGAAATCATTGCGAAGGGTGACACACAAAATAGTACGTTAAATCACGGGCACAGCTAATTGCATTAAAGCTAACAACAATTGCTTCAATGAAGCACCATCATTTAATTGTGTCATTTGAAACACGTAGCAGAGTAAATGAAGCGTTACATTATTGTACCAAAACTAAATTGGTTATATTTACTGCGATTTAAATTCGATGCAGCAGCTGATACACTCGTAAAACACCCGTTGGCTTTATGGCTATGGGAATGACGAACTTTGGGCAATAATCGCGGTCAAATCCTTCGATCAAACTAAGCGTTTTTTGCCTTTTGAATTGGGGCTGTATTTTACGACGCATTAAAATTTGATTTATTGTATTGCCATGCTCGCATTAGCTTTCGCCATTGAGTTGTGGAGCAGTAAAATTGGAACCATTTTCTTAGCAGTTGTGTGAAAGAAGTTGGTTGCATGAGTGGAGAAATTCTATGAGACGATTCAGTTGATCAACGAATAAGCATGATACGCTCTTAATTTACAGTCTAAGGCTAATCTTGTGTAATTGTGTTTAATTTCACGAGTAAAATGTGATGATCATTTTGGTTATATTGTGTACATGTTTTCAAATAATTTTTCGTGATAAAAGAATGGTAGAACTTTGACACATTTTTGTCATAAAATGTCTATATAAATACGGGTCTATGAATAATTTCATGATTATGAATATTATCATTTTACATGAAATTTGTAAGTCATCACTTGCCCTCACCGTTCCTGCTTTATTATACGAGCATACGAGCTTTAAATCTCTTATTTAAAATTGATAAAAGACATAATACATTTTCACATCATACTGCTATACTTGTTTAAAAGAACGATTTGCTCATTTTACTATTTTCAAGGTCAAATGTCATCGTTCGTAAATGTCGGAAGCAGTTTTAAGCAATGGGTGTAACAGAAAGGCGTATCGGATCCAAATTTTAGCATTGCTATTGCCATCCAAGAGTTACTTTCGCGTTTACCACATTTAGGTGTAACATTAAAAGTATCTACCACATTTTACATCGAAAACCGATAAAATTATGCCATACAAACGCAACCACAAATTGGTTATGGCAAATTTGGTTATGGCATTTTGGTTATAGCATCGTTTCGGTTGAATGCACACGGGTACAAGTGGTTTTAGGAAAATGCAAAATCCTTCTCTGGGTTTAGAATCAACTTTTTTGTGCAGCACTAATTTTTTTCAAACTGCTTGTACCGCTATTGTTCACTGTCATGATAACGTGCGGGTAATTTTGCGTGGTTTCTGATGTGGTTTCCGAGCACTGACATGCCGTTAGATGGTACGTTAATTGCCAACACGTACCTGCAGCAATTGCGCTTGTTTCCGAAACATTGATTACTGGAAAATGTGCAAAATATCTCACTTCACACAGAGCAAATTGTTTGATACGTTGTGTTGCAAATTAAAGTTGCATTTGATGGTTTTATGTCTACAACTAAAGCGGAATATGATGCAATCATGCGCATATTATACATTTTTTGTGCTGGCATTGCTATTGACTTTCCTTTTGTTACTGTGAAAATTCATATCATACATTCGAGTTACATTCGAGAGCATTCTTCAGAGCACTTTCTCATGAGAGATATGAAAATAGCATGTTGAAATATAATATTCAGTGTTATCAATGGGCCAAATTTAAAATAATTTATTGTACTATTTTTAGATAAAACTCTTTTTAAGCATCTCTAAATCTACCAAACGTTTCTAAGCTACTTGACACTTTCGGAAACATCTTCGAATTTGTTATCGAGATACCGCATCTCTTTACACAAATCCTCTTGGGTGTGCTTCGTTCGGTAGCGTCACAGCAGAGGAATACCAACACGGTTTAGGTAAAACCGGCCTCATTATGACGCCTGGTAAAATTTCCCCTTTTCTGATAAGGAACCCGCTACACGCCACATGATGCTGAAATTTCCATTTAATTAGTTGTTTGCCAAACGGGCTCACTAGCCGCTTTACCCGGCCGTTTGCCACCGGGGACACGACGGCTTTGCTCCATTCTCGGGCGTCGAGCGCGTCAGATCGGTATCCTTAATTCCACGTTTTGCAGCGATTAGGTCACGTTTCGTGTAGCCCACCACTGGCAAAGGGAAAAACTGGCAAGCAGCAGACTGCCAGGACGTTGTTTACAGATTAATCAAACCGACTTTGAGTGTGACGACTGTCGACGTGTGCGGCAGACTTGAAGACTTTTTCAAACAAATGTTGGCTTTTTTTCATTTTCCTTGGCGAAGGGTGTCGAAATAGGCGTTTGCCATTTAATAAAGCATAGCCGAAAGACCGGCGGTCGTGAAAATTGGATTATGAAGATTTTTCATCGATGATTTCACCGTCACCGTCTAGCGCTGGTCCGGGGTTAGCTTTTTGAGCGCCAACCGGACGTTGGTGATGGGTCGAACGGAAGCAGTATAAACAGATCGAAAGCGGATTATAAAAAGGCATCGAGAAAGGCAAGCGATTGGTGGTAGATTTTTCATTTGGAAGAAGGAAAGTAAGGGGGACAGAACTAAGGCCAAAAATTAGGTGCAAACTAGAGCGAATAGCAAAGGAAAGATTGGAAACACGGCGATGTGTGAAAATGAACGCAGATTAGAATTTTTCGGTGCTTGCTTGCTTTGTATGCTGTGGAAAATTCGTAGAAGTGATGCTTGAGTAGCTGATAAGTTCCAACTATCTGAATTGATAATAAATTAAAAATAATCATTTTTTTCCCTCAATGTTTACCATCGCTACAGAAGGACCAGGTCAATAACGTTGCAGCATTTCTCTGATTAGCTAGGTTAGCTTTCTTCGAGGGTGAAAGTTTTTCTTTTTTTCATAAACTGAATTCCAATCAAGCGTTTTTACATGATTGAAAATCGATGTAGTAGGAAGCAGAAAGGAACTATAATGTAGAAGGAAAGTAGATGTAAGTAGTAGTTTTAGAATGGTGAAATGTATTAATGCATTATATGATTAAGTTTGTCATTGTTTTAATTTTTTTATTTGCATTAAATTCGCTTTTTTACTACTTCTACTAATAAATTATAAAGCCGTATTTATAAAAAAAAGGTTTCAGAAGGAAAAATAATTTTTTTTTAGAAAATATGTAAAATCAGCTCTGGTATAAGCTGATATGCTTGATTTATTTATATGTATTCGGATGGTTGTTTTGTGGATACACATACAAATGTTTGTTATTTTTATGAACTTTGTTTAACATATTAAGGAGGTTTTATTAGCTTATTTCTTAAATTTGTTTTCTATTTTATACAACAAACCTCCTTTTTTTAAAAAGGGTAAAATAAAAAGTGTTCATACACGCAATTTAATATCATGCTATAAATAAGGTGTATAGAAAGTTTAGTTTTGGAACATACTAAAGTGAGAAATATTTATGGCAATTATTAGTGCAATTCATTGTAAAGTTTAATATACAACAGCAAGTTTGTTTAACCTCTAGCCTTGTACTAATACGCATGTCCTTTTTGTACTAAAACTCATGCCCTACTGAACAATATTTTGCATGTAACATTTTTTGTTGAAGCTTTTAGTGTTTCATGCCACACGGACAGGAAAAGTAAGTTAACCCCAGGAATGTGAAAGCTCTTTGAAAGCTGAAATAAATTTGCTGAAAATTTTGCTTTAGATAGTTTTAATGCTCACGTTTCTGTGCAATCAAATACGCAATTAAATATCATGCTATGAATAAGGTGTATAGAAAATTGAGTGCTAGAACATACTACAGTTCGAAGCATTTATGGCAATTCTTAGTGCAATTCATTCGAAAGTTTAATATACAACAGCTAGTTAGTTGAACCTCTTGAGTTATACTAATGCGGCTGTCCTTTTTGTAGTAAAACTCTAGCCTTGCTGAACAATATTTTGCATGCAACACTTTTTCTTGAAGCTTTGAGTGTTTTATGGCACACGGGCAGGAAAAGTAAGTTAACCCCAGGAATGTGAAAGCTCTTTGAAAGCTGAATTAAATTGTGCTGCTTTATGGTCTTTCATTGTTGTTATGAGTAGCACTTCAACGTTGTTAGAGTTTAGATAATTTTTGTGGTGTTCGGCACCACTGGTGGTGTTGCGCTCCTGGCGGCGTTTCCGAATTCACCACTTTCGAGCGTCACACTGTGGTAACATTAAGTTAGTGTAGGTAGGTAGCGATGTAATTGTTAAGTAGTATAGGACACGAAGTATAGGACACGAAGTATAGGACACGAAGGATAGGACACGAATAGGAGCGATCGGATGCGCCAATCGTGATCCTCGAGCTTGCGGGCGATCGGATGCGCCGATCGTCGCTCTCTTATCCTTCGACCGCCGACCAAGAAAGATCACGTTTTTTTTCTCATCGCGTTTGCTTATCACGTACAATAAACTTGTAATTGTATCGCGCAAGCCCTACAGTTTTGATGCTCACATTTCTGTGCAATACGTAATTAATTATCATACTATAAATACGGTGTATAGAAAATTGAGCTTTAGAACATACTAAAGTTCGAAGTATTTATGGCAATTCTTAGTGCAATTCATTCCAAAGTTTAAAATATAACAGCAAGTTTGTTGAATCTCTAGCCTTGTACTAATACGCATGTCCTTTTTGTACTAAAACTCATGCCTTGCTGAACAATATTTTGCATGCAACATTCAACACATTTTGTTGAAGCTATTAGTGTTGCATGCAACACGGACAGGAAAAGAAACTTAACCCCAGGAAAGTGACAGCTCTTTGAAAGCTGAATTAAATTTGCCGACAATTTTGCTTTGTGGTCTTTCAACGTTGTTATGAGTAGCACAGTGAAGATAGTTTTGATGCTTACATTCCTGTGCTATGGTTCTCATCAAATTGTAATATTAGAGAAAATAATTCACTCTTTGTAAAGATTATCAAAGCTTTTAGCAAATCAATAGTTTATCTTTAATTTTTTTAAATAGTTTGTTTTTGTCAATTGAAGAACTCTCAATATTGTGTTCGGCGTCAATTACACACCGATCAACAGTAACAAAAGAAAATAAAGTAAACAAAATGTATCTTATCCACTGGTTTTTCAAGAAGTAAAACAAAAAAGCTTCTGCCTTGGCTTTTATTTGAGCTTTGGAAGTATGAAGGACGATTCTTCAATCTGTAGAAGTTAATTGAACGAGACATTAGTTAAGCTATTTTAGACACCGTGATAAACTTTAAAGCCTAAAACGAATAACGAAATTAAATATTAAAAAATTATTTGTATCATTCATATATCAGATGTTTGAAGGCTACTCGTTCTGTCAATTAATATTGTAAAATATTCATAACATTATCAGCTTCAATTTTGTAATAAAGTTAAAGTAACACATGCTTTAATTTCTTTCAAAACGCCAAACAGGCAAACCCACCCAAAAAACACTTTTCTTCCTGTGGCGATAGATTTTGCTGCCATTTATTGCTGCTCGTACAACGGGAGATTAATTTACATTTGCTTAGGTGGCAGGAGTTATACACTTGCTGCTAACATAGTAACATCGCTATATGCACATGTAATTCATACTTCGTATAACATTTGTTAGGTTCCCTGGCGTTGGGAGAAAAAGAAAGGAGAGGGGGAAGGGGGAAAGAGGGGTAGGAGATGGCTGCGATCCTTATCATAACGTCTTAACGGTGACTAAAGCGATGCCCACCACCCACCAACCGAAGGGACCGTGTGCTCCACAGGAAGAAGAAGCAGCCGAAGCGGTCAGTAGAATTTCGTTAATTTTGTTATCGGTATAGTTCTTGAGAAACGTCGTTGACCCCAGATAGTTCGACTGTTGAATGACCTGGTTTTCCACCTGTTTCGTTTTGGCTGCCAGGGAGAGAAAGCGAGAGAAACAATGCCCGGTCATCCAGTTAGGAAGCGATTGAAGCGTCTGAATGGTCGTTGCAAATGCTTACATGTTTTACGGTACACTCGCACCGACTCCTCCGTAGTGCCGAGGGAATTTTTGGCCACACATTTGTACACACCGTAGTCGGACGCCTTCTCCAGCCGGATGGTGATGCGCATCGTCACCTTGAAGACGTGATCCTCGAGCGTGGAGTCGTACGTGCCGCCCTGCAGTATGATTTCGCCCTTGCCCTTCATCCAGTAGTTGATGGAGTTTGGCTGGGCCTCGCTGTGGCACTCGAGGGTAACCCGGCCGCCCAGCTCGGCGTAGTACTGGCGCGTCGGCAGCCGCACAATCGGTTGGACTGAAATTTGAAAGCAAGCAAATCGAGTGCGAGTGAGAGATCTTTATCCGGCCGGCCTAAACACGTGGCACACGCCTTACAGTTGACTGTTACGATAATTCGTTTGCTGACCGTCGGGGGCACACCGTTTGATGCGATGCAGTGATAGGAGCCAGCGTTATGCCGCTGGATGTGGTAGATGTGCAGCATCGCTCCGTCGTGGCTCGTTACTATGCACGAATGATGATTAAGTTATTATTAGGGGAACCGGTACTACGTTCGGGCCGGTGTCGGTGGGTGTGCGCCAGCTAAGCGAAATGAATAATACATACTTCCGGAATCCTCCACGGATGTGATCGACTTGTCGCCCTCCCGCTTCCAGTTGACGGTTGGCTCGGGGACGCCCGTTGCGGCACAGGTGAGCGTTACGTTGGTACCCTCCAGCACCACCATATCCTGGCTGGTGGGATAGTCGAGAATGTCGGGCGGGACTGGCGACCGGGCAGACGGATTATTGGAATCAGAGCACAAAGATGTAAACAATAATTATTGATCTCGACATTAGCGCCTTGGCGAATGAGTAAATTTCAGGCTAAAGTGCGTGTTAGAGGAGTTAGGCTAGTCGATGGAGGTACATTATGACATTGGAGAGGTTTTAAGGCTGCTATCTCGACATATATTGCTGAGCTACTGTGGTGCTCGCACCGAATTACAGCTGCGTTTACGTTGCTTACACTACATTATGCATCTTCCTTGCATGCAGATGAGACACTTAATATTCCCCCTTACATAAAAACAATCAAAATCTGCTTAGCACCGATTACCATAAGAAGGCAAAACACTCACAGACCAGCCCCGCGCGCACTTTGTCTCATTGGCATATGAAAGAAAGTGTCGTATTCCACACCCTACCGAAATAAAAGCAACACAAAATTGTGTCGAAAATCTTTAATCTTATGTTTGCGTGTTTGCAGATAGGATAATAATTTATCGTAAACAGCCTAGCGAAGAACGCACACGGCAACTATTTGACCGCACTGCCACACATTCCCCATGAAATGGTCAGCCCGGCTAGCCTGTCTTCAAATGCCGAGACAGTACGGTGAAGCCTCGTTAAGTCAACACCCGCTCAAGAAGGTCATAAAAATCTCCATAAAACTTATTCCCCTTCAGGTTTCAGGCTGCCCTCATTACTATCAAAACAAATTCCACCCCCCAAAACACACACATACACACCGTGACTGGATGGAGAGGGTGTGTCTGCACCTTCCGGTTCTCACTAAGCAGGTGTGTTTAAATTTTCATCATAACCATTTACGTTTTGTTGCTGTGGGACTTCCAACCGTCCGAAAACCACCCTTCGCTTCCATCGGTAGCAATGAAAGTGAAAGTATTTGCACGCAATTTCGTCACTTTTACCCCTTGTGCCGGTGTCAATGAAAGTTTTGGAAGCTTTTTTGGGAAGCCCCTCGTCCGGACCACTAGTCACGTGTCCTTCAGCAAGCCGTCTTGCGACAGAGCGGGAAAAGGAATTTCTACGCATTGTCTTGCAGTAGTACAGCTGGCTGACTGTGCGTTTGTCGTCGTATGCCTCCGCCAGCAGGGCAGCTAGTTGCCCTACTGTTGCGGCACTATTTCACTTCGAGCAATTCAACATCAAACTCAAGAAGCACCACGAATAGGCAAGGCGAACGATTAATTGTGCGCCATTGGATGGCAGGAGGTGAAGGTTGCGGTGCGAATGCGTTTGAAGCCTGATGCTTTCACCTTGCTGAAACGTGATTTCACATCACCCGATATAGCAAACGCCCCGGCCGGGGTGAGGAGTTGCGGTGAAACCCAAAAGGAGTAACGTGTTACGTCGATGACTGTTCTTTCGGAACTTCAAACGGCTGGGAAGTTGTAGTGAAACTTGTGCGGTTTTCGTGCCACGTCGCAATAGAAGGTGTTGTTGACTAGTGCGCTGCAGCTCTCGATCCGTCAGCGATGGTACGTCACGTTTTAAAGAAGCTAGCGCGGACGGCAAACCGAGCACGGGTGCTGACATTTAGGGCAGTCAGAATCCCAAATGAATCGTTTCATAGTAATGTTCAAGAGAGAAAAGTGAATGAGAAAAATGTAACAGTGACTCTCCTGGGACCTCCAACAAATCATTGCATCTAGTGCAAGATTTTTGTGTTTTTTTCATTAAACTTAATTCATTTTTATTAGAATAACTGATAGTCTTTTTGTTGTTACTCCTTTTCCATGAACTCATGAAAAAATAAATTGAAGTCGGTTGGACTTGTAATTATAAATTTTGGATTTTTTTTATTCGCAAAGAATAGCTTTGGCCGTATTGCTTGAATTTTGGATTTAATAGTTCTCAATATGTGCATTATCATTAATTGATATATGTCGCTAAGTTTATCTTGAACAGATAAAAAAAGTATTTTTATTACATTTTCTCCTAATCCGTCCTAAAAATATCAAAATAAACGGTTTGTTTTGAAAGGCCGTTAATTGCGTACCATACATTCCCATTTTCTATTTTTTTTATCCCATTTTTTTCTAGACAACAAGCTTAAATTTCAGCGTATTAGTGGAAAATGCATCTTTTTTCGTACACAAATGGTACAATATACGTATCTGTTAAATGGATTAAATCCTGATGATGAATTTTGTTCAATTTATTGTCAGAAATTTTAGCCTTCTGCCTTATATCATAGAAGGGGCCTATTTAAGTTTACTTAAAATTATTTAGAAATTGTTTTGTGTATGAATATACACGTAAAGCTTTAATTACATAGAACATATTTTACAGTTTCTGCTTCAAACATTGTTAAATTTAAATTTGTTATATTTCATTGAAATACTAAATTTAAATTGAATTAATCTGTCATGCATACACGTGATCTATATACCATAATGTATTTCAAATCACAACCAAAAAAAAGTTCAAAAGTATGAGGGGATTTATTGCCTTATGAATCACTAAAAATATAGAACTACCATAAGTGTCTTAAAGTGCTTAATAGTATGTTTAATTGAAACAATCTTCTGATGTTTAAGCAAATGCTAAACAAAGCGTATAAAAAAGCTATTATTGTTTTTATTTTTTTATAAACTAGAAAAGGGGTTTGAAGAAAATATAGCTAAGATTCAAAACCTCTTACCTACAACGTCAAGGTAACCCATTTGGCTTTTCATGGGATCCGTGTTGATCTGGCACATGTACCAGCCCTTGTCCGACTCTCGTATGTCTTTGATCCGCAGTTGCCAAATTCGCTGTTCGGTGTGTGTGATCGCTATTCGCTCGCTCTTCGTTATCACCAGCGTTTCAATCGTCAATATCGTTTGGGTATCAACCCGCAACCAAGCAACCTAGAAAAACACACGCATATGTAATAGAATCAGAAAGGAAAAGTCCCATTATTCCACTTTAGCAGACTTTCTGATATTCCTGGCAATGATGATGATGATGATGCTGGTGACCGTGAAAAATGAGGTGCTCCACTTTTTCCATTTGTGCTAATTATCCGGAAATGGTACACAATTCGAATGGGGTATCCGCGAAGGTGGAAACGTGACCAGCCAATTACCTTATATTTGTACAAATCATGCACCGTGCACGTCATCACTCCTTCGCGTCCCACCGGTACGGTTACGTTTGCAATCGGTGCACTAAATTTTGGATCAACTGCTCCCCGGTTCGGGTTTCACGATGCAGCATTGTGTGTGTGTGTGGAGTACGATATGCAGGAAGAGAACAGAAGCCAGAAAGAAGAAACAGTTAGCGAATGAAAAGTTTGTGTGGTCAATTAAGTTATGCTCGTGGCCGCAATCGATGGTGGAAGTGTACTGAAGCTGTTATTATTACTTTACAATCACATAAATCTTCCGAGTGACCGAAGACGTTGGGCAGAGCTTACCGAACAGAAGGTTGGTTGATTTGTTGGCGATGGCGAGTTGCAGCATGATTATGTGACTGTTTACTTAAACGCTACTTACAAAGTGCAAGGAGGAATTGGCACGAGAGGGATGAAAAGGGTTCGATTGTTGTGAGCTTGTTGCAAGGAGTAAAAGTTTTCGCTCGGGCCGCGGTTAGAGGTTTCCGCCCCTGTGCGGCGGGCATGTGCGGTGATCGCATGTGACGACGAACGCTGCCACCATAATGCATGTTTGGCTGCGAATGGTGCATTTATCATAAGGCTAGTATTAGTGGCGTTTAACGCAAAACGTTGGTAAACTGCAAAAGTGCATACTGTGCCGTTGGTAGGACTGGGGAAGGTTAGGACGTATTTCAACGAACCTCAGTCACACAGTCGGAACAACTGGTTGCCTAAGTAGAGGTAAACAAAGTTTCATGTGGCGATGTGGGTAAAACCCTTGGCGTCAGGAAGCATCAATTGAGGGGAGGAAGCGTAAACGGATGTAGCCGTGCGGCAAACTTTTGCAAACTCCTCCATACCCGTGTGTTGAAATCGGTGCCGGAGGTGTGAGTGAGGCAAACGGTTTCTAAGTGCGTTCGCTTCCACGGTGGTTCGGTTTTGCGGTATTGATTTATAATTGCTGACGTATTTCTTTAGGGTCATTACGGGCTGTTGAGATAAAGAGCGGAGATGAAATTCAATCTGCTAACGGGAACAAGAATGTAGTACAAGAGTGGTCTGGTGGTTAATTTGCTCATTTGATGGTAGTTGTTCATATAGAACCGCATGATTGGTAAAACTATTTGGAAACGTTTATTGGGGAGAGATACTTATTGCAAGGAGTAGATAAAGATGAGCATGTATTTGTAACATAAAATTAGCTTGCTTCATTTCAAGACAAAACCGGGTGTAGTTCTCTGGTTCAATGTTAGTTTTTGGTTGTGGTAGCATATATGATGGTTGACCTTAATCTTAATCTTAAGATAATTTAATAGAAAAATGATTATTTGGAATAGTTGTTTATGTTTGTTGATTGAATTACCTTACTTTTTCTGTTAATATTTTCGAATAACTTTAAATAGCAAGATACATTAATGATGCTTGTTTGATTAAATCAATCCGTTATTTAGTATTCTTTCAACATTTAGATAAAACTTATACAAAGATAACAAAAGGTAGAGAAAATCCAGTCGCTTTTATTAACTAGTATTGTGCCTAAATCCTGTTTTATAATGTGTTGTCTTGAACACTGACGATAGTATTTGAGTAATAATCTTTCACTGACATGTTCTTCACGCTGCACGATAAGTGCATTATCTTTTAAATTTAATTTAATTTTAATTTTTCCATTCATTTTTGTTGTGTCAACCACGTTATTTATATGAATATCAGAGAGATCATATAAATAATTAAGAGAGATAGCTAGACGTTTTAAGGTAGAAAAATAATTTATAATTGTTGGTAGCATGCTTTTATTGGTAACAGAAGCTTTTTAAAATAATAATTAGTGAAGCAAATCACAACATCAGAATAAAGCAATAATAGACGACACCAATCACCCTCAAGAGCTCGTGGACGTAAACAGATAACGCAAGCAATACTAAGCTTCATATAGTATTTCTCGGTTAATCAGGGATTACGAAGTCACGGTAGGGTTTTGAGCACTTGGCATACACTAAAATCCCAGAACTAGAACACTCACAATCCGAGACAATTATTTGACAATCACAGCATACAATTTATAATGACTTTTTACTCTTGGTAATTCAGAATAAATGAACTTCCTCTACAGAATGAGGTAAGTAAAAGTGCAGTAAAAAGTGAAAGAGCCAATCCTTTTTGTTTCTTCTTTCCTTCCCGCCTCTTTTGCCTACAATTTCTCGCCGAAAAGGGAAAGTGTCTGGGAATTCACGAACAATGCTGCAATTGTCATCTCATCGATCCCTTGATCATAGTTAAAAAACGCGACCGTGACCGTTAGCAAAAGATAAGAAACTTCTCGAACTGTTTACCACCCAGTGGGGATGAGTATCCCTTTTTCTACGCAATCAGAGTATAATTTTCAACCAACCCTCTACGCATTTAATTCTTTTTAAATTTGGACTCCTTTTGTGTGAGGGTTTATTTTTGTGCGAGCTATCTGTTCAAAAGATGCAGGTTGACTATCTTGGCAATGCCCGGCTGTCTATTGTTCTGCAAAGAGTGTTACTTTTGTGCTTTGTTTTGCTTACTCCCGCTGGTGTGATGGAAGAAGTTACCCCAACCAAAACCTTACAGATGTACGCAAATATTTTAATAAACTCACAGCGAGCAGTCTTTATCCTTTTCTTTGCAGTTTGCTCTTTGCTGGTAAAGTCGGCTGTCTCAAAGGGAAACCAAGTCCAGAGGGTTAATCCAAACAATATAACTGTCTGAGAAAAAGGCAATGTTTATCAAGAGTTTACGTTTTGAGACTGATGCTTTAGCCTGCCTCGTGTTCGATATCTGAAACAAATTGTGGCGCGACGAAACGTATAAAATATATAAGTCCAATATTTTCTTTTTTCACTCTTCTTCTCGGTTCTTAGGGGGATAGTTTCAACACTCCTTTGCTAGTGAGGAAAGGAATTAAAATCACTTTTTCCCTATCCACCGTAACATAAAAAAACCGAAACTTGAACCCTGCCGAAGGCAAAAATGGGTGAAATTAGAATAATAAATTAGTAATGACATAATTTGTATTTGATTTCGCTTTTATTTGTCACCTCGTGGCCCACCAGGGGAATGAGAAATGGTCCCAGTTCCAGTGGATTCTCCCTTTCGTTTCGATTCTCTACGGCATTTCTTTCACATTTCGTACGAGTAAATCAAACCTTGCGGTAAGAACGAAACACAACCACAGACCAGAATGAGAGAGACAGTAATGGGTAAAGGAGTAAGGCGGACCCAAAACCACTGTCTCGCACCTATTGCTGTCAGCGGGCGGAGAGCCACTTTTGGTTGTGGTGTAAATATTTTTATTGCATGCTTGGGGCAGATTTAACACTCATTTTCCTTTTGGCCATAGCGCAGCGTTTCCTTCTTCCTGCTCCCTTGTGTGTTTTGTTTAATGCTGGTTTGCCATAAGCGTTGTGGTGACTTTTCGTGGTTCGCTAATCGTCAAACACGGAAAATAATGACGAAGAAGGGATGAGAAAATTACTCATTTCCAGCCATAAGTTCAACCGCTTCTCGGCACCAGGCTTTTTTTCGGTTTACTCCATTTGTTTATTTGTTTTCTGTTTTCTTTTTCCAACGGATGGAGGTTTCACTATCGCGCGATACCGGCGGCACTTGTTATAACAAATTGCTCAACGGGCGGGAAAATTAGTTATCCCCGGTGCGCGGCAAGTACCCGCTCGGTTTCCGGTTTCGGTGTTTGTTTTGTCTGCAGTTAAATATACTTCCGCATGTTTAGCGTCGTACATTGCGCCAAATGGGTGATGCTAATGAGGGAACTGTTCTCAGTGAGCTCTGTTCTGATAGGGCTATTTAAAGAGTTTCCTTTTTTCAATGAACCTCTTACGAAAGCATCTCAGTGTGTAGTCCTATGGGCAGTGTATTGTGTCTAGTAAGTAAGTTTTCTGCAACTACTAGCTGGTAGCGAAGAATGATGAAAAAGTTTGAAGTTTGTGTAAAGCTGTTGCTAGAAACAACCGCACCATCTCTTGCGGCACAAAAGTTAACGAACGTATTGTTTCATAAGGCAATGCCACGTCCAAGCAAATTTTCTCCACGAAGCGTTTATGCAGTGTTTACGTCACATTAAACCTCATCATGAACTTCCTGGCGGGAACTGGAAAATGAAAAGTCAAACTGGACGCTAAATGCGGTGAAATTTTTGCATCCTAACCCTGCACTGGTCAACGTTGAGATAACACCGAATGACAATATTTTCACTTGTATTAGTAGTTTATTTCGACATATTTGAAAATTGGTAAATATTTGAAAAAAAATTATTCGTAATTTTTATTTAAAAAAAATTAGATATTTTTGCCAATTATCTAAAGATAAGGACAATGCCTAACGAGCCATAAAATAATGCCACAGCAATAAAATTCAAATATTTTAAGTACAAAAATACAATTAAGCTATAAATTAAATATGTTTGAAATGAACATATCAATATATACAAGCCATATTTTAATCAACATATAAAATGAAATTATTTGAAAGTTATGGAAAATTAGTTCTTCTAACAAATTTCTATATTTTTCTCGTACGTTTCCTGTACCGCGAAGGGTTACTGCCTTCGTGTGTTTGTGCTTCGCTTTCATATCCTATCATCATCATCGACGTCATTATTATGTAAACACTCACGTACAGTCCTCCCTTCAGTGCCAGGTAGGTACCAGCAACCGGTCAGCTACTGGCAAAGAATTACCGTCTTGTCTTGTTGAAGCCCTCGCTAACGGTGGCAGTTCCGGTTCGAGTTTGACGCCGGGAGGGCTACAACACTTCCGATCGTACTTAACCAAGACACGAACCTTTCGAGTGATCCCGTCACGATGAACGCGTCCAACCCTGTAGCTCTGTATAGAAACTGACCAAGACGATATGTTAAAAAAAAACAAACCCCTTTCGGTACCAGCCTATCGAGCCTGTGCTGTTGTCATGTGGTTCACTATTGACTTTTTGACCCACACGGCTACCGATATGCAGGAGCGGTGAAAAGCGAAAACTCTTGCCACGATGGCTAGCAAAGCTAAGGAGCCGACGGTGAAAAATCAATTGCAAATTCCCATAATCACGTCTAATTTAGGAATAATAATACCTTCCCGCCGTTAATCATTGCGCCTAGACGGCGGTCGCTTGTGACGCGTTTGGGGCAGCAAGGTTCACTTCAAGAAACAGACGGAACGGATGCAAGGGTTGAAAGTGAAGTCACAAAAGGTTGATTCAAAGGATGCCAAAAGGGACAGGGTCACATTTTGTGCCAGTGCTTCCGGGTAGCTTTCTTGAAGCGTTTTTGGCACAAGCAGTGAACATAGCATTTGATTTCTTTTGTTTAGTGAGCACTACCTAAAATTACTACACCATAATCGTGTTTGTGGTTTATTTTTCAGAAATCTAGCGTTCTGCTGATGACCATTAGAACTGAGGGATAATTAGAACCTGCAGTTTTATATGATAGACATGCTAAGCGAATCCACTCAATTCGTATAATCAAGCAATTACCATTGGAAGTAATATTTTAATTGTTTTAAACATGATCATACTTCTCTACCATTTTACGATTCTATTTTGTAATTGTGAGCATGTGATTTATTATCCGGTTTGGCATAAACACGTCACTGTGTAAGTAGGTCATACACATGAGCCTTAGATTAATTTTGCCATGGAATCGGATATTGGGAATTAGATGAACGCTCATTTGAAGACAGATCTAAGCTCTATTTCGTGTCTCGTGTCTCGAGGCCTTGAGTCTGTTTTGTGTTTTAGTTCTGAAAATTATATTATTTTAAGATTGATTGTGTGAAAATTATATTATTTTAATATTCATTTTAAGATTGAAGCCTCATCTTGATTTGCTGAGCTGCCGTTAATGCCATGGGTTAAGCTGTATATTATAGATAATCCTGGCAAATAATAATTGGCAAAAAAAACTTACAAGTTTTTTGTAATTACAAGGAGGAACTTACAAGTTTTAAAATACTAAACAAACGATTCCTGTGAATTAGTTATATGTATCTCAATTCCAAAACTGAAATGAACTTCTGATTACAAATTCAAACTGAAGAAATAAATATCTGCATATCATACGAATGGAATAATAAAACAAACAGGCACATTGTTTGCAAATATTGAATGAACATCCTTCAAATTCGGCCCCAAATATTTGTGCACAAACCATTCCCAGTGCCTTATAATCCGTCACAAACAATAACATACTCGGTGAAGCTTCTTAATGAAATTGAAACTGTGCCTGTAGGTAGGATGCTATGCGTAAGAGGCAATAACCCATGTTGAATACATGAAAGGGCTACCGCGACCGCAAACAATCCATTCCGCGTTGCCCTGTGAGCTAACGATGGTTCTTGTCGGTAGCATCCTATACCACTTTCGCACATAATACTGCCTCTTTCTTAGTATCTTGTTTACGTGCTACGTATTGCGAGGATGCGTCATAGCTGGCATCCTGTTTCGCAATTTATTGGTTCATTAATGTTTAGTAGGGAGAGAACCACTTGGACGCCTATTATGACGGAGCAAAGGTCTCGTTTGATGTATTTAAAATAACTCGCTGTCCTAGTTGCATATGCTTTATGGGAGAAATTGCAAATGATTCCATCACTATGTATTTCTGCGCTAGTGGATAGCTTATGGTTAATTTATTCTATCACTGCCGTTTTTTCCCTTTTATGCTATATTTTCTCTGTAGTGCTCCAACAGTCTGATAGTTACTACATGTCCCAGCAAGTTTGTTTCGACACCAAAGACCAGCTACAAAACTAACCTTTGGTGTAGCGGATTATCAGTCTTCCCTTCAGTTGCTACATTCTCGCAGGCAGAGTTCTCAAACGGAACCACATTCAGCCACATTCTCACGATCGTTCGCAGGACCTTGATAGGCTTGGATGTTCCTTCCATCGCAACGGAAGGATTATACTGAGCGAAAACGCTCACCAAGCGGGTGGAAGAAAATTGAGCTATAAACTGCTTCCGGATTATTAGCGTTAATTGAAGTTGTAAATTTTCATTTTTTGTTGTTCTTTGTGTGTGTGTGCGTTCCATTTTTATGCTTTATGTTTTCCCTCCATTTGCGTATTGCGGCACCGTTTGATACCCATCCGTCAGCCGTCCCCGTCGCGGACGGCAATAGGTTGAATACATCAGATTCCAAACTGCCAAACTGCCGTTGCCATGTGGTGCTGGTGGACCAGTTCGAACGGTTCGGAGTGTGGCATTTCCAATTCTTCGAGCAGGAGGCGGCGACACAGTCCTGTTCCGAGCGCGAAACCATACCCTCGCTGGGGACCAATTACAGTTAATCGCTAAATCGATACCCGGCCGGAATGCTAACGGTGGTTGTGAGCCTGCACGAAAGGGCTGAAAGTGAGCCTACCCACCCAGCCTGTGTTCGTTATATTTGCCAAGGAGTTTGGTGATTTTCTAATTAAATGGTTTATTGACGCAGTGAGCCGGTTTTTAATTGAGTTAAAATCGACTGTTTGCTTTCGGCTTTGATCTAATCATCCCACCATCAACACCGTTGGCGCTTTGGTGACGCGTTAATGGTGCGAGTAAAAAACTAAAGAGCACCGGATTCGCTTGGAATTCCTCAAGCGCAACCAACGAAATGTGAAACCAGATGGAAAATGCCAAATGATAACATTTACTGCCAATGGGAGGCAGGTGGAAGTAGCTAGGAGTGGGCTAAGAAATACCATCGTGCAAACAGATTATCTTCCTGTAGTTTGGAATGGAAAAAATTAATGGAATGCTGACATTTAAGCACACAAAAAAAAAACTTTCAAGAAAAAGTTAACCATTGGGCTACGGTTCAAGGCAACGAGTTTTGAAATAAACATGTATAAAAAAGGTAGGATTGCACAGTCGAACATTATGGTTTTGTGTTGAGCTATTTTTGAATAATCCATTGTTTCCTCTTAAGACTTGTTCTGTAATTGACACATTCACACTCATAAACAGAATGGAAGCTAAGCTTTAATCGCGTAGGATCTGAAATGACATCAGTGTTAAGACGGTGGTGTGCCATTAAAACGAATATCATTGTCTCAGGCATTTAAAACCATTTTCATCGTCCCCTTGCCACACCCAGCTGGTCTTACGTTGCCGGGTGATGGTGGTTTTGATCCATTTGTCGCCGCTTAACATGACACGAATTTACATTTTTTTGCTTCTGTTCGGGTAGGTTGGTTTCTTTAATTGCTGGCGTTTAAATGCTGGCGCTTGGCGCGAACGGGGTTTAAGTTGTTTGCTTTTTAAGATATTTTTTCTTCTTCGTTGTTTTTTAGGAATCATTTTATTTCTTTGGTGAGTTTTAAAGGGCAAGATGTGTAGGAGGATTTAACCGCCGATGTAGGTTGTGTGCTATTTACGGGCTCTGGTTGCCTGTCAGCTCTCCGGTGACAGGTCAAACATCCGATGGTATTATGATAATCAGAGGAATTTAAAAGCAGGTTTCACTGTCTGCAGGGCCCTGGACGGGTTTGGCATGATGGTCGTTTGAGGTCAATGATACGCAGTATTGGTTGTGTCGACTTATGCTTTTTAAGAGTTCAATTTGGATGACTCTTATTAATAGACTTTTATGTTAAGATCATTTTGAACTTGAAGATAATTACTCTATAATTCTATTTAATTGTAATAACTCTCTTAAACAATTTTGTAATTTTGTGTATAATTTGTATACGATCATCCAAAAGCCTGACACTACTATGGCTGATAGTTCATATACATAAACAACCAAAACAGTATTTTATAATATCATTATAACAATTATGCAACTCTGTATTTTTACTTTCGAAATTGGTAAAAATAATGTCTTTTTGACATAAAATACATAAACTAAATAAAATAAAGATAAAATATATAATATACATATAATATTAAGATAAAATACAAAACAAATTTAGCCAACTAAAATTTTCAAAAATGTAAAGACATTCCTGAAGACGATCCCTTAACAACATTCGTAAAGTTTAATAAAAAAAAACACCACTCTTTTGTTACTCACGTCCTTTACTCCATCGCGACAACTCCATCGCGAAAGGGTTGGCGAAATTATGTGTTTATTCAGAGCTACGCAAACATCAAATCAAAGTTAGGCCCGAAGAAGACATTCCGTGAATAAAAACGATTATTTGGCAACGTTGCACCGGTAGGATGTGCAGGGCGCGTTTTGTTTGGAAGGGTAGGCTCTACTTCTCCCTGTTCGGGGAACCCTTTCGAGCCTGGAAGGCAAATAAATTGGCAATATGCGTTTGTTTTTGCTGTATAGGAGCGATTTGATGCGAGGAGAGCGAAAAAAAACTGCGAAAAAAAGAGTCTACCGTTTCAGTTTAGGGGGACAGAAACTCACGATGTCACGCATGTTTACATGATTTCTTTTTTACGCAAGCAAACAATCACATATATTGCTAAGAAACACTCGAAAAAGGTCTTTGTCAAATAGAAAACACTACACGCGCTCCTTTCCGATGAAGGAAATAATATGATTATTTCGCCGTACAACAGCTGATTTAGCTTCCGTAGGTCATGCAGTGACTCATTTTGAGACACTTCATACGTTTGCCTTCTTATCGGCTCCGAGCAGGCGGATACACTGCACTGGCTCCATCCCAGGACGGTAGCTGGAAGTTTCCCACGCAAACCATATTGCCTCGATTAGCTTGTAAGTTTTAATTAAACACAGGGAATAAAACTAATTATATAATTACACAACTAATTCCACAGAAAGCTTCCCGGGGATGGAACCGTGGTGGCTGCAAGGGCAGGACACGGTGCCGTCGGTATCATCTGCCTTTTGTTATACCGGTGGAGCTTTCGGGTGGTTTCGGTGGTTTCGGTGTATCCTGCGGCTACACGTTTGGGTAACCGTCAAGGAGCTGATTCCAGGCATTCCTTTTGTCCGCCCTGACAGGACACATTCGTGTGCATTCGTGTGCTGGGACGCAGGCTACAGGTGGTTCTTGAGATTAGTTACTGCTGCACGATGCTCGCTCGCTGCAACATTCTTCCCCTCATCGAACGGAAACCGCCACGGCTGCTCGAAGTGGTACTCGAGGTGAATGGAGAGCAGAAGATTGGATCGCTAAGAAGCGAGCGCAAGAGTCAAGCCGTTTAACACGCTTAATGTGGCGGGGTTGTTTGATTCAATAACAAGTACACATGGCCGTACTGCACTCGCACACGAAACCTCCGACATGTGTTTGCTGCCGTTGAATGGAAACCGCCCCAGGCGCTGGTGTGCAAGGTGTGTTGATGCGTTATCTTTGTACAAAAGAGCACACGCGTTTTAATGCCGGAACACCGTAAAGGACTCGATTCTCAAAAGGTGAAGCAACGCAGGCTTACAGGGGGTGGTGGTGAATAGTTTCTTCAGTGAGCCAAGCGTGGTGAGGCGTGTAGGATGTTAAGCAGATTGCTTTAGGAAAAGTTTATTGAATCAGCTTCCGCCTTAAGGGGGTTAGTACGACTAGGGCAGAACAAAAACTAACGGTACAAGTAATGGAACTAATGATTTTTGCATTGCCCTATATAGTGTATGCAGGTCACGTTGCTGGATTAATGCTAATGATTTAAAAGAGTCATCGAAAAAGGATACATGTTTTGTTTAGTTTTGCCTCATTACTTCGATGAGTAGCATAATTTTAAAACAATAATGCTCAGTACTTTGACTAAGTGTTTTCGGTTGTACAGCTTTGATAAGAAAACTAAAATTTTCTTCGCATAGTTTTTTTTCTAAACGGATCGAATATCGATTAGAAATATTATTTTTTATCAGTTATAAATTGTACTCATTAGTTTTTGTTTGCTTCTATTTTCTAATTTGTTTTCTTCTTTGAGTGTTGCTAGTGAGTATATGAAAGTGTTGCTTTAATGATATTATGTATAATTAATATACCAAATGCAAAAAAAAAAATGTAATGGACTGCTAATTCGAAACAGAAATCCCAATCATGTGGTAAATCAAACATTGTTGTACAGCAGTTTTGGATAAAAGTTACATAAGCATGGCGATTTATATCACCTAACTAGTTACACTCGATAAAACAATTGGTCTAGGAAAGTATGATGATATTTTCTAATATTTGTTTGAACTGTTGCCTTTGGAAAAAACTAAAAAAAAAATTGACAATGATTTTAAACACGCATTAGATTTTCAGATCATTTTAAATTCATCGGTATGGTTTTGATTCAGTTAAACAGTTCTAAGAGATCAATTTAGCTAACAACCGTTTTTGATGTAATTGAAATTCGGTCAACATAATTTGCTTTTTCATATATTTTATAAATACATTTTTTCTATCTATATCTATCTTCTTCTATATATATATAAAAAAATCTCGTGTCACGGTGTTTGTTGCAAGCAACCTCCGAAACGGCTGGATCATTTTCAACGAAACTTTGCACACACCTTATGGTGGTATGAGAATAGGTTTTAAGACTTAAAAATCGCTCAGATGTTACACTAAACTTAATTTAATAATAGTTTTCTAACTCCCATACAAAGAGCAGGATTGTTGTTGTTTTGTATACAGCACTTTGACACTTGGTGTTAGGTGCCTGGCGGTTTACACTCGATGATCGGATCATGAGAGGATACGAGCACGATACAACTACAGTAGAACGTCGATTATCCGGGCAGCTCGGAACCGGACGGTTGCCGGTTAATCGATTTGCACGGATAATGGTCCAAGTATTGTCAAATTAATATAAAAATTATAAAATCCACTAATTTTATGATTAATTCACCTTGAATCAATCGATAAATCGTTAATAGAATATTATTTTAATCAATAACTATAGATTTAACAACTTTTCATGACCAAAAATGAATTTCGAAAATACCACTAGATACTACAGAGCTGCAAAAAAACTGGTTGTTCACTTGACTATCGCTGCAAATGTTCGCTGTACGTTTGGACAGCTGTCACATTTATGCGCACGGTTAAGCCGCCCGCCGGTTAATCCGCCCCCGGATAATCGACGTTCTACTGTATCCCAAGTAATTAAGCAATAATGGAATATTTTAGTTTTTTTTTTGATAACTCAGTTTGTCGGGCCAGCTAGTTCGATTATATTTTTCTTGTATTTTTAACTATCATAGGGATAAGTTTGTTCACCCTTTAATTAATCACATCACATACCACGTATCGTATCACTGGAGATCGTAGCACGATTTAGAAAAATGTATGCCAGTCTGGAGGTACAGTCTTCAGTCTTCGTACGATTTAACTACATGCCCGTCATGGGTTCAAGCCCCAAATGGAACGTGTTCTTATACGTAGGACTTACATGTTATCATGTTATGTTATTAACTAAATCACTGAAAGCCGTGTCCACTTGTGGTACAGGCAGGCCTTGATCGACAGTGGTTGTTGTGACAAAGAAGAATTGGAAGATGCTTCATTATGTTATCAAAATATTTGTTATTATCATTGTATCTTTTCAAAAGCCGATTATGACCTTATCATATTTACATCATAAACACGAATGTTACTTATTATAGGTCGTTTACCTTCGCGACAAACTTTTTTAGTTTTTCCTTTTTTGATGAAAAATTGATTTATTTTATGTTACATATTATTACATATTATTTAATATGTACACAACTAATAGCTCGATCAAGAAGAAATAATGGTAATAGTTATAGTAATAATAATAATTATTATTATTATATTACGGAAACAATATCTTAAAAACATTAAATAAAATAACTTTTAAAAGTATATATTAATATCGATATTTTTTATGATTAAGATCTTAATGGAACATATGTTTGAAGCACCAGATATGTAAGAAAGTAAGTAATCATCATATTATTTGCGTTCTTTTGTGGAGGGTTGTATAAATTTAAAACACACACACATAAACACTGTTTTACTTACTGCCGGACACATCAAGCAGCGCATAACACCTTGATATTCCAAATAAAACGATCAACGATGTTATTAAACAAGCATCCATGGTAGCCTTATGAGTTTTTGGTTTATTGCAATTGATATTCATTGTTCACGTCAGTGGTTTATTTTAATTATGGTAACACATCACATCACTCATGAAGATTATTTTATTTTCGCTCTTAATTGTAATATTTGTTATTTTATTTGATTTTGTATTTTTACTCCTAAAAATTCCGCCAAAATTGAGACTAAATTACATCAAAATCACTCAAACGACCAAGTCACCGAATGCGAACGTTGAGACCAATCCGAACTGCACCGCGCGTAAACATAAACTGCTTAAGAAGCCATCAACCGTCCAGCTCGGTATCCCTTTCGCTTGGTTGCCAAAGTACCGTGGCTCGTTCTTTGCGGCCCGAACTACTTCTTGCACTTGCTTGAGATGTTCCTAGAGCGTAGCACCAGCACCGGTGCGGGAACCAAATCGCTACCATTGGCTTCGTTGCTAGACCATGAATCGAAGTCACCAGTCGCTTGGTTCGTGTGCACGCTGTCGCTCGGGTGCCGGTTCGTGCCGGGTTCGGCTCCAATGTCCCGTTCCGCAACCCAAAACACACCGATTCGCACTAACCCTCCCGCTCAACCCACCCACAGCACGGAGAGCGGTTAGTTCGGTCGCGTGCAGAGGAAAATTGTCCACACTTTACGTTCCCGTTGGCGCCGCCGACAGCACCATCGATGACGAAACGCGCTACGGGGAAAATCAAACCATAATCACAGCTTTTGACACCCGGCCGGAAACGGCGGTGACGACGGTAACCGTGTAACCACCACGAACGTATCGACAGGTACGGTTGGAGGGAATAAAAACGAACCTTCGTGTGGTGCGATTCGGCTGGCTCGCTCGCTCCTTTGTGTTTATCCGCATTTCGGTCTCTTTTGCTTACACAAGCAATTGTAGTTCTGTGAAAGTTAAGTGCTTTCTCTCTCGCTCTCTTGTTTGTTTCTCTCTCACTCTGTCTCTCTTCCACTGTCTATTTCTCTTTGTTTCTTTTTGTTTCAAGATTTTCTTGTTCCGTGGGGAACTCTGCGGGAAAGGACATCACCATTGCGGCGGTAACAGCTGGTCGGAAAACGGTGTTTGAGTCGTTTACGATTTTTCGCATGTTTACACAACAAACGAGACTCGTGGAGTGAGTTGCGCCCGACTTGCGGCTCGTCGCACTAGTGTTTGTTGCAAGAGTGAACGACTAAAGGGTGACTTATAATGGTGAATTTAAACAAATGAATCCGGATGCAGTGTGGTTTACAAGAAAAGAAAAGAAAACAGTTCCTACTCTACAAAACGAATGCATGGACAACTATAAAGCATTCAACTTAGTGCTTGATGGGTACAATTACACTGAGAAGCGTTGTTTTTTGCAAAACATCGTTGTGAGTGAGATCTGTATGAATGGTAGAAACTGTTTCTGCTTCGGTATACAGACGCGCAGTATTGTGGTGATTTTCCGTCTGGTAGAGAATATTCTTTCTGGCACGTGGCACAACAATACAGTGGCATTGGATTTCCGTTGGTTGTTGTGGTAAGTCATTTTACAAAGTGGAAGAGAGTTTATGTGTGTGTAGATATTTTTAATTTTATAATGGTTAGTTTATTAAATTAGACAATGATTGACTTAAGGTTTAATTCTTATGTAAGTTAAGAGTTCCGTGGCAAATAACTTATTTTTAATATATGAAAACAATATTTAAATATAACACATTTCCGCCAACATATGTTTTTTGAAATGTCCTATAAATTTAATGAAAATAATGATTAATTTTAATATTTACACATACCATTTACATATTTTCAAAATATCAACCCCTGCCATCGCTTTATATTGCATCATACAAACAAATTGGACGAGCCCATGTAAAGAGACTTGTGCTAACAATAAAAGCAAAAAACAATCTGAACGCTAGCATATTTTCCCTTTCAACTCCAACAGACATGTCGCGACGCCTTCATTCCCATCTTAATAGCGCAATCTATTTTCACTTTACCTAAGAGGAAGAAATCGCAAGGAAATGGGCACTGTTTGTTCTCCTTCCCCAGCTCCACATCAAAACTGGCCGCTTATTTAGATTTTGTGCTGATTTCGACTTCTTTTACCTTCCGTCGAGGGAGTGCAAAACGAGAGTAAAAACCACGAGCGAAAGGTGGAGGCGAAAACGATGAAACGAGCATCAAATCGAGGCCAGTCAAAAAGTTGACCGGTAAACGATTTGGCAACAATTATCACCTAATTAACGAGCGAAGCGAATCGGAAACTTCCACGGAAGTGTATCAGCGTTTTGCCGTGTATATTTTATTTTTTGCTCAAGGGATGCAACAATAAAAAAATCTGCTGACCGATGGTGGTTTTGATTGGTGGCGTAGATTATGCCCTGGTGAGGGAGAAAGTTAAAAGAATTTAGCGAAGAAAGCCGTACAGGAATGTGGTATTTTATGTTGATGAACAAAGTTTAAAGTAAAACATTTAGGCAATTGTGTCACGATGACGATTCAATGATAATTTAAGTTGATAAGTTGAACTTTTTTTTTAGTAAAAATGTCCAAAAGTCTGATAATGTAGTCGCATCGTCCAAATTGGAATACTTTAGAAAAACGTAGAGATACGTAAAAGAAAACTTACTATTCCAACACGATTTCTCAAAGGTGTTGAAATACTTAAAATCATTTCACTATTCTGTAAGCTTTACCGAAGTGCTATACAATTTAGCATACAAGGGTAAAGCTTTTGCAGCAGGGAGCTTTTATACGAATTTAGTAGATTTCTCTACCAACCACCAGGTGGCTCCTTTCTGCGGGACTTTACTAGCAACCATGCGGCTCCATTGTAGTACGCAGCGATACTTGACTCTGATGGATGCAATGTACACAAAGGATGATATGATGACCAAAAAAGCTACAAAATACCAACTTTCAAAATAATTCGAGGATGTAAAATCATTTAAATAAAAACTGAGCATTTTTCATAGCAATCAGTGTGACTTCCTTTACGTCAAAGCTATTTTAAACAAGACGATTATTATTCACTTTGCAAGTAAATGTCATACGTTTTTTTATATTTTTATAATTACTTTTTTGCGTTAGAAAAAGAGTTAGTAGAAAAACATTTTTTTTAAATAGCTGGAAGGACTCACAATTGGGTGGCCTTTTTTTTATAAAAAAAGAGAATAATAGAAATCACCACATACAGAATTTTACAGAATAATATGTCGTTCTGGCTGTAATAGTCGCCCTAGCCATCTACAGGAAAGGCACTATATAAAATCTTGTAATGTCTGATTATCTTGCAATAATATGAAACAAATAGTAGAGTGTCATATTATTCATCCGTGGCTTTGGGAAGTTTTGCAGTCGTTCGTTTGTTTCCTCAATGAAAAAATCAATAAAAATATCTGTTACAATATTTTTGTTGTTTTTTTTTTAGTTTCTAGTCCAAATAAAAATAGGATTAACAAACAGTGTTCGCACTTTTCTGCTCATAATCAGTTTCTAAGAGACTCTTACATCAATTCATACGTACACATGAGATACCATTTCCACGCACACAATACAGATTTAAAATCTGTTACAATCAAAACAATTATCAAAGCGTTTCCTTTGATTATTAGTATTAAGTAAAATAATACAAAAACTTCAATTTAATTTATTTTTGGTATCTTTTGGTATATTTATTTTTGGTAAGCACAAACACATTTATTGATATTCTAATATTCCAGTAACTATCACTACATACATGCATTTATTGATCCCCACAACAAATCACCGGGTCCTTATTAGTCGTGTTTTGAAATTCGCCCGAGACACGGGTAGCTGAATGCTGAATAATTAGGAAACGAACAAAACCATGGACTGGTGTGCATCGTTCACCGCCCCAGTTATGCGTCCCCGATTTGAGTTTCCAATCAAAAACATATCTCCGCCTGGTACAATATCCCCTATCAGCGTATTGTAGGTCGGTTTGCACGTTGCCAGTTTGTTCGACTCCCGGGTGGAACAATGTGCAACCTCAAGCGCGATGATGAGCATGGTGACGTTTCGGCACAATTTTGACGCATCTTGTATGAATACCAGTCCCGGTGGAAATTACAGCCACGAATGGTTGATGAATATATACGAATATCGGATCAGCAGCAGCAGACCAGCAGTTGTCATAGATACAGCGAGTGAAAGCTGAGCAGATATGCAACCTCGGGACCCAATCCGGCAGCTGTGGTCAGAGTGCAGTTGGTTCCCCGCTGAATAGACCGATGACATCGAAGGACTTATTAATTTCAGCACAACAACGCAGCCCACTGCCGCTTGCCGTCTCGACCGTTTGTAAGGGCCGCTGGAGCTTGTGCGCCTTCTTTACACTTGCACATATTTTGGGCCGGGAAAAGGGAACGTTCTGAGTGAGACTTTGTAGGTCGTGTGCGGTGTAAAGCGATGTGGCGGAAGAATAAAGACATGGAGAAAATATTATCAGTGATGAAGGTACGATAGTCCTAGAGGATAAACCATCTAGCAGATGCGATTCGTTTCGTCACGTACTGATGCTGTGAAAATTGACGATGAATCGTTACCAACTATGATTTCTAATTTGTCACCACTGTTGAAGTATTGCAAAGGTTTTGAGAGGGTTATTTTCTATTATAAAACATATTTTTATGGTTATGAATAGTTACATGATAATATTATGTTTATAATATGAGAGACAAAGTTCATACGTCCTTCTATTTTAGATTTAGACCGATTGTGTACACTTTTTAACTGCAAATTGTTTAAATTTCGTTGCTTCAAATGTGGTTTCTGTTCAATATTTAAACAAATGGGTGTTAACTGCAAGATATTATTTGTAAGCCATAAAATGTGATTGATTTTATGTATTTTTGTCCTAATTTTAGGTCTTAAAACATTTTCTATTTCTTTTACATTTTCAATTGCATTTTAAACTCCCCATAATGCATTATAAACATTACTTTTAGATTTGAATGTAAATGTATTACCTCTTCTTACTGTTTCTGTTAAATAAAATAAGGCCGATCCGAATAGGAATCGAACTCGCACGGGTTAGTAAGATACAAAGATACAAAGCAGGGGACAGGATCTGCATAAGAGCTCTTCCCCCACAACCACCGATTACTGCACGCCGTACCGAATTATACTGTGTGAAATCAACTTTATAAAGTAAGTACACAACACACCAGCTATCTAATCCTTGACTATTTTCCAAGTATCGCCTCTCACTCCTACCCACTCAAGCACACGCTCGCTCATCTTTCCACGAACGATATCCGGCATCCAGCGGAGCCCGTAGTAAGCGGTGGGTAACGTTCTTGACGCCCGTTTTGCCATTTCAGCAGGAGATCAACGCCAACGCGGGGGGTCGGCCCCTTTCCCACCGTCATTTGGAAGTCGACAGACAGTCGCATGTTGCACAACGTTGCTGCTTCATCGGTTTGCACGACCATTTGCATGGCCGGGCTTGAGATGGCGTTATCTATCACCGGCCACTCGACTGCTTGTGCACTCGCCCTCCTCTCGTGTACGGAGTGCTAAAAAGTAGCGTGCACTCTTTACATACGTACATTCCGTTTCGAGGGATCCTTGCGATGCGTCCTTTTCGCCCTGGTAACAGGGCCGCATTTCCGTCAGCTGCGACGATCGCACAGTTGAGATATGGCAATGCAAATTGCATCGAATGTCTATAAATTTGCATTTGATTATGAAATCTATTGCTCGGAGTTGCTGGAGCTGCCCGATGGAAGGGCAACTGAAACGTATGGTGGAAAGTGTGTTTTCCAGATAAGACCTCACCCGTACAGCTTGTAACGAAGGAAGCAAATTTCATCGCCATTGGGAAGTAACGAAAACATGAAGAAGATTTGAATAATTAGTACAGAGCAGATTATGTTAACATTTTTGTTCCTTTCTGTTTCTGAAGTGAAGTTCTCCAAATACGTGACGGTTACACCTCATTTTGACTGACCGAATGGTCACACAGCATACAGCATGTGCGATAGTCCTTTAAAATCGTCACTCTTCGCTACCACACCGCTGCTTCGTCTTTGCTTCCGGTCATCTCACCCGAAAGCACCGCTTGCCTTCCGTGCAGACGGAAAGGATTTTCAAACACGCTCGATAATGGTTGAACATTGCCGTAAAGGATAAGCAGTCACTCGATGCCCGGCGGCCTAATGGACGCGATGCCGCTAAGGACAAAATTTATGTCACCCCGTGTCAGTCGCGGCGCGTTCGTGTGCCGTGTTTGTGCGTTGTTTTTGGCAAACTCGCAGCCACTTCTCCGGTACGCCGATGTTCATTTCGCTACGGGTACATACGACACTACTACTGCTGCTGCTGCCACTGCTACTGGCGCAAAGATGAAACAACATCGCACTAGACTGCAGCAACGCCATCCCCGAATGCCACGAGTGACTTACGTTGAAAATCTGTAAATGATGGCAACATATGCTGTGCCTGCGTGCGTTTGCGTGCCCTTGCGTACGGGGGCGGACGTACCACGTTTGCCAAGTACGAACTGGTGCGGGCCGGTGTACTTTCTGCGCGGGATGAGATTTTAATGAAATTCTGCAACATAAAACACACCATCTACACCAGCACGCTGGTAGCGCAGGCCGGCGTGCGTGAGTTTGTCCATCCGCCACCATATACTAGGGGTAATGGGGAGTGAAATGAAGCCAATTGCATTTAGTCTCGCGACCCTTTTGGACGGCCAGCACGGTACCAGGATGGTGAATTATAGATATTAGCGGGCAATTTTCACGCATAAGCAGGCGGTACCGGTTGGTCCCCTAGCCCTAGCAGCCGTTGATTCGGGTGTGCCCGTGTGCCGCTTTGGCGGTGGATTTGGAAATAGAAGCAAAATTATGACCACTTTAGAAGCTAAATGATCTGTTCTTTATGTTTCGCTTGTTCATGGGTTGTTTGGCGCGAGAGTCATACGGCGAAATTAAGTGTTTCTTCTGGTTTTAGGTGTTGGTTATTTTTAATGAAAATGTACAATTTATTGTGTTTTTTTTGTGTGTTTTTTGATGATTTACCGTTGATCGACAGACTTATAAGTATTATTTTTAAAAGTAATTTTTACATCTTTTAAACGATGGTTTTATGATTCAATTTACACAAAAATGGAAACTTTAGGGACTTTGACTTTGAGTAGATTACTTCTGTCTAGCTATTGTCACAAGGTATCAAGCCTCTTTCTTTTTCCTGAGTTATGTTATTTTTTAATTCAACAAAGCGTTTTGAAGCAGCGTTATTTTAGTTATCGCAACTAAAACATCGCTCGCTTGTCTCAGGGTTAATCAAAAAAGTAGCTTCAGATCATTCCCTTCGTCACTATTGGGTGAATTGGATCATTCGGGTATCCTAGAACCGTTCAATGCAATCCGCTTTTTCTCCTAAACTGCATCGGTGGCGCTCTCTGTTGACTTTCAAAACAAAAACCTGTGTGCCAGCGTATAAGTCTATACTGCAACTGAGTTTGCAGTTTATTCAAACATAAGTTAGAAATATTCAGTATTTCGTTAAAAATTGGATAAATTTTGGGAAATAGGAAAAATAAACTTCGAAAGAATGTCAAGAAACCTTGGGTGACACAGCTGACAATTATGTACAATAGCGTTTAATTAATAATAATATTAGTCAGCAATAATTCTAGCAAGACACTGTCATAAAGTTTTCTTTTGACAATATCTCACCAAAGTTGTCACGAAAAGAAAAATGAGCTCTCTTATTTCAGTAGTTATATTCTTAGTAGTGCCACTAGTGTGTTTTGATTTCAGTGACTTATTGATTACACATTGCAGGATAGTCATGGTTCGGGGTTTGAACCCATGACCTGCAAATTGTTAAGTCATACCAGTTGACGACTATACCACCAGACCTTAGCAGTTCATAGCAAACAGATTTAAGGAACCAAAGCAACCGAAAAGCTCCTTTTTTGTGTGCTTCGTGTGACTAAGAATTAAAATGATTTTATTTTTATCGACGGGAAATTGGATTGCACTTTTCCAGGCATGGTTGATATTTTTTTTTGTCATAATCCTTCTTCTGCCCTATTATTCGGTGTGAAAAATCTTCCCTGACTCGTGCAGGCAATGTCGCCATATGCTGAACGGTAGGCCAGCATAACAAATTGAATTTATTACTTGATCTTACACTTTGCCTTTTTTTCGATTGCATTGCCCTTTCCGGCGGCACCGCACTGTGCCTAGCGATGTGAGTTTTAAAGCTTATGAAATATGTAAATAGCCACTGACATGGCTAAGCGATCGGTGGCATCCTTGTGCTCAGCAAACCGCAAACTCCCCACCACATTCGTCGCACACACACACACACACACTCACCCACATACCCGTCGATGGGAAGGTAGGTGTTTCAAAATGCAAGGTAAAGTTTGACGGAAATCCGGCGATTGACCTGCCCCGACAAGGCGCGCCGATGGAAGAACCGGAGCAGGAAGACGTCTGTGCAGCAGGGCGATGATGATGCTGTCGACGCCCACACCACACCGCTGACAGGATCCACTCGACGTAAGATTTAAATTGAATGAAGCAGGGCGCCCGTCAAACAAAAAAAAAGAAGGACGAAAAGCAATGGCTGCCGGTTGAATCCATCCGGGCTAAAGTAAATCGTCTGCAGGTATTTCCCCTTCCAGCAGCACACTCACCGTACGCGATTTTCCCTTCTGCGCTTACCCTTGAACGCTCTCTTTCTTTCACGAAATGGAGCACGATGGTGAAAGAGATGCGCTTTTATTCCAAAACCGTGTATGGTGCAAAATAAAACTCCCCTCCCCTTTTCTAACACACCGTACCCCTTTGCACGGTGACGATGGCGTAGCACCGTATTCTAACGAGCTTAAATAAAGATATAAATTATGCAAATGGTAAGAGTGCATTTTTACGGTCGAAATCGTTCGCCGAAGTGGCGATGAAAATGATTACGACACTACGAGCTTTTCACGTGTGGTGCTGGCTGTAGCATATGCTTTGCGCTCATACTACTTGCGCGTGGGGTTTTTTTTTCGCTTTCACGCTGTTGCTGCTTGATGATGGTTGTTAACGTTGGCACTATTGTTTGGTGAAAATATTTCGTTCGAAGTCGTTTGCTGCTAAACAGAACATGTAAAAGCAAAAATGGCTCTTGAGCCTTTGGTTGTGTGGATAATTACTATCAATAGTGATGCCATGGATTGCATTTTATGCTGTAAAGATGTAAAACAATAGGAAGGTGTGGATATTTATATGTAATTTTTATGGTTTTTTCACTAGTTTTTTAGGCCATATTGGAATTTATAGGGAATAATGATGATTGAGCAGGACTTTGAATGTTGGAACGTGAATATAGAATTTTTGGTAACGTACCGTTCTGATTTTGTAACTTATTTAGTAATTTTATAATAATCTAAACAATGGGTTTTTCAATTGAGTTTCGACTAGCAGCATACTTTTTTTTAATAGTCGCAATTGAGTACACTAAAACTCAATTTATCGAACCAAACATCAAATATTTTTCGAAGTATTGACCGTTCTACCATAAAATTGGAATTCTATGGATTTGATGAGTGAATAAAAAGTTGTTTTTACCGAAAATTATCGAATTTGCTTTAGATTTCCTTCCGATAACCTCTAAAAACGATCTAGTCACTCCGCGCTAGCAACCGGCCTGCTGAAATCAATTGCTCCTAGTCAATAATCCTTTGCTCGTAATCAAAACTAGAGGATGCTAGTCAAGAATCTATTGCGACTATTAAAAAAAAGTATGCTGCTAGTCTAAACTCAATTGAAAAACCCTGTAACTAAGCGGTTCCAAGTTCCAAGGAAACATGGCCCTACAAGGCTAGAAGTAGATCGTTTTCGAAACAAAAAGTTGCATCAAGTTACTAATCAGTTACGTAATTGTTTTCTTCTTCTTTTTCTTCCATTTGGCGTAACTCGGAAATGCTGGTTTATACAGGCTCTCGAGACTTAATTAATTACCACACAGACGGATAGTCAATCCTTGCAACGGTGGGATAGTTCATTTCAGGTTTGAACCCATGGCGGGTATGTTATTGAGTCGTTTGAGTTGAAGACTATCCGTCTTCACGGAACCGCACTCCTCAAGTAGTTACGTGATGTACGTAAGGCGAATTATACATTGATGAGATTAAGTACACCTTAGTGGTTTCTTAGTCATAGCATGTAAGGCCACGTTCAGTGTTACGAACGGTGATACTAGTCGACATAAAACTTTAGCAAATGAAACTGTTTGGAGCATCGCAACATGCATTCTTGATTCACACTTTCGTGCGACAGTCACGTTTTGCAATTGTTTACGCAAAACACGCCTTGCAATTGGCTTTTTTATGCAAAAAGATACATCGTGCAATAATTTAAACGAAATAATTACAATACGATGATCGTGTTCAAATCCATAAAATGTGTATCGTCTGTAACATTGTCGTAATATCTCTTCAATCTTAAAACATCTTACAAGTGGCAACAGTAAAGCAATGTTGCTATAACATGAGGACTCTTTTTATTATCCCACTTGATATGCAAAAATCAACACTTTTTGCTTGAGACTATTATGTACTTACCTTGTCTCGACATGCATTCTGTCATCTACAAAGGGCAAATATCGTTCACCTACCTTATTCCTAGTTGATTCCTTACTTCGCAAGCGTACCATGGTGCTCGCCACTACAAACTTGCTCAAACAAATGCACACAATTTCCACACCCGTAATCATATTAATGCATTTTACGTGTAACGTCACCAATTGCTCTGCTACTGGATGGGTGATCAGCCTTCTGTCCTATTTCTTACCCAGTACGGTGTTTTCTTCCTTACCTGCAATTTCGTATCAAACCAAAGGTACAGCTTCTTCAGGCAACTCTTGCACGGTGGCACAGTTCATTGCTTTTCATCCACATGAACACCGGTTTGCATGGTAAATTTGATTTCTTTGAATCGAGATTAAATTCTGTCAACCGGTGCCGGCTGCCTGCTTTCAGCTGACCCGGTGAAGATGATGGTGATGATGATGGTGGTGCGTGCGCCCAGGCCATTGCGGTCAGGTTGTGGTAAGATTTTATTGACTTCGGTGTCGGGTCGGCTTGTTTCCGTTAGCTGCAAACGTTACCAGAATCGATTTTTTCTCTCCATCGATTAGAACCAGATGACAAGATTGCTAACAAACGAATGAACGTCCGTTCGCCATTGTAACGACAGAGAAGGATGTGAAGGATGTATGCTTTGCATGATTTGCTGAACGTTACTATTTGCTGAGTTATGAAAAATGTATGTAACAACAGTCGGTTTCATTATTTACCCATTGCTCGCATCGGAAATGCGACGACAAGCTGCAGTACCGGAAGTGGTGTGCAAGAAACACAAACCCCCTGCCTGCCTTTCAGCTTAATCTCTCTCTCTGATTTGTCTGAAAGCATCTACAAGATGGGGAAAAAAATCGCCTCGATGTGAAATAATATGCATCCGTCTCTTCAATGCTTTTCAACGCTGTTCGTATCCTTTCTCTATCATACTTCAGACTCACAGTAGCAACTGCCCGAAGGAACTCGTTTGGCTGGAAGTTGAGCTATTATTTGCTCGTTTCTCCCTCGTTTTTTGCTACCTTCTCTTCCGTATGAGACAGAAGGGCAGACACTGGTTCTAGTGCTGGACGGGCACACAGTGAAGGAGATTTTTGATGCATGATATTTCAAAGTGTTCAACACTAATAGGCATTAGCAGTGATTTCTGCCATGCCTTCACGTCAGCAGCTTTGCTGCCGGTTCTCCATCAGGAGAGGATGAATAGAGCATACTCTTGGGTTATCTTTTCCTTCCCTGTCGTACCATCCCTAAAACTCACTCCCATAATCATGCAACCGTATTGACTGGCTTCGTACTACCAGAGCTACCAGGAGGTCTTGCGGTCATATTTGGTTCAGTGTTTCGGATGTCAAATGGAAGATGTTGACCAAGATTTAAAATTTCAATGACACAAAGAAGAATAGCAGCCATTCGGCTCCGTTGCGGAAGTGCTGCCCCGAGGTTGGCAAAGTTTACTACTGACCATCGAAGGCATCATGACTTGTACTGTACTTTAAAAAAAAGTCACAACCTCTCACAACCCTCAAAGTACCTCGAAAGTGGTTGGAAAAGGCAGAGCTGGCGAGAAGTACGAGGACATGTTTTCATAATTTTCACTCCTGTAATCTTTGCCGTAGTGATCGGCGAAAGTTTTCCAAACAATAGCACCCAGTGAACCACTTGGCTTATGTGGCGAGGGGTTCAGGGTTTTTGGTGGCCTTTAAGCCTGGATGGTGTAAGTGTGTCGTTCGGTTTGGCTAGTGAACGTTTTCTTTGGTATCGTTTTTTTTGTTTGCTCTTGTTGCCGTTGCTGCAGTAAGGTCAGTTCTGTGAACATTGCAGCTATTCGGTTCGCTTCACACGTTCCACACTGACAGTGCAAGATGTGTCCCTTTCGTGCAGCGTACGGGACGAACGAGACGGACGCTTTTCCCCACATTTCCCAAGCATCTGTTTTACGCTCGCAAGCGTGCTTGCAAACTACTCAAAGTGGCAGCGGCCGTGTGCTTGATCGTGCCATTGAAGCAGTTTGGAAGTTTTCTCTACCATCCCGAGCGGTGCCTCTTGGGTGTGTAACTTTCCCACATCCGCATCACACGTCGTTCGGTTCGGCTAGGTTAGAGTGGTGAAAGGAGCAACGAGCTTACGTGATGATTTTTAGATTTTCTGACAGGCTGAAAAGCTCGTGTTTGGCATCAGGCTTATACAGCGCCATTCCGGTTTTTGCAACCCACACCCAGCGCTCGTTTCTGCCGTAGGACAGGCCCCCGGAGCACAAGTTGAATACAATGAGAACGGCCCTGTCCACCGACCGGTTATGAGTAATGGGCGCCTGATGAAAAAGCCTTGCCCCATGCAAAATGGATCAATGATGAGGTGGAGTGAATGGTTTCATCCCTTCCAGCTTCCTTTGTAGGTGTGCTCTTTATTCAACTGGTTTCGGGCTCATCACGACGGCCCCACGACGGAAGTAAAGGAGAGAATTGCTCATCATTGCACCACTCGTTCAAGTGCCTGTGGATGGTTATTGTCTCGAGCACGGTCATCGTAGTAACGGATCGTCCTTCCCGGCAACATCTTCGCTCGTATTTGGTGATGGAAACGTTTGCAAAACCAAAGCACCATCGACGATGGGATTATCGTATAGGTTTGGGGCAAAATCTGCACTGAAAAAGTAAGCTGCCTTGGGTAAAGCCTAAGGGGTGCTTTTACATATTGCGCTGTCCGGAAGCTGTTGTTTGGCCGTTTTTTCGGTGCTCTGTTGATTCATTCGTATTCGCACATCGACGATGTGTGCTGTGTAAACCAACTTCCCCTGTTTTTTCGCCATCACAAGCTACTGTTGCCCGTGCCTAGATTACAAGAGCAAACATTGATCGGCTTCATGATAGTGGACAGGCCCTGTTTGTGCAGGGATTGTTGTATTAAACGGGCTGCTCAGAACTTTGTACATATGGAAGGATGTTTACCCTATCAATAAACTTACATGCTGCTTACTTACTTACTTACTTTTGGTTGTTTATTTTAAATAAGAAAAAAAGAAATATTGTACCTTAAACATGATCCAAATGTATTCCAAACAAATTTGAATTGTGTTTTTAGAAAGAACATTTCACATGTATTATTGTAGTTGGAAAATAATAAATAATAAATAAATATGACACTGCAAACATGTTACTCTTACAATATTTGTTCCTATCTTCTTTTCTCATTTTGACTTCTACACGTTTATCATTGAGACTCTAATAAACATGCTGTACAGAGTGACTAGATGTTTTATTTCTATTACACAGGGTCCGATATGAAAGTTTTTTTTTTGCTCAGCTAGTATCTTAATTTGTTGTTTATTGAATGCTTGGGCTAGTCTCGTCATGGGTTGATTCCTTGTATGAATAAGTAACTAAAACATGAGTTCATTAGTGACTTAGGTAGACCTTGACTGACTTTGGATTTTATATAAATCAACAAGACGATGAGAAACGGTTTTAGTTCACTAACTGTGATGTGATTTTTTGGCTAACATATACTAGGGTAAATGTACCAATAGTGGTGCAATTTGTAGTGGTACAAATGTGTATTAAGGGATTTTAAGAGTCAGGAAGGTAAATTCATGAATATTTTAACACTGTTGATATAATTAAAATATGTTTTACATGTTGACACATTTCACAAAATAATGGATTTTTCGGTCACTATGTAACGGAATGATTCTTTTTAAACTCTTAAACTCTTTTTAAAAGGCCAGAGAACATGTCACACTATCATAAATAACTTAACTACTGTTAATTTGTCGTATGAGTCGCATTTTAGTGCAATTGGTACTACCACCACTATAGGTACGTTTACCCTGTTATCCGAAAAAATCTACAAAAATAATAGAAAATGTCTTAAAATCCAAAGTGCTCAAAAACTAAAGTCTACAGCAATGTTACCTTTTAACACTTTTTAAAAATAAGTTTAAATGTATAAATACCAGACCGATTTATAAGAAAATTATTCATTCAAACATTGAAACTAGCAAATCAGTTTAAAGTTAATGATATAATGATTCCCATCCAATATATAAATTCAAATATTTACATCAGTAAACACATAAATATTATTGTCCCAGCAATATTTAACATAATCTGTTTCCTGTACGTTGCACAACTAATTCTAGCTTGCGATGATTTATTAAAAACAATTCCAATCCGTATTCTGTGCAAAAATGCTACGTTTCTTTAGCAGAAGAAAAACCAGTACTCCACCAATGCAACCCTTCTCACTGCTCACACTATACCGCGCGATGGCCGGAAGGAAGGAAACACATCTTTTCCCCACCACCGAGGCACAGGAGCGTGACATCGTCCAATCCAGCAACCCGCATCCGGTCACGACATAACTCACCCGAAATCCGACGACCGCCTGAAAGACGCTTCTGGAAGAAGATAAATTCCTTCCCCATGCGGTTCGCAGGACTGTCGCGCCAGGGAGCCACCGGATAAGTTAAATAATAAAATATCATATAAAATAAATATATAGCTTTTCACACCAGCTGTTCCAGCTCGTTCTTATTGTGGCAGACCGGGGGGCTCAGTGGATGACAAAAAAACGCTCGAGAGAAAGCTCGATTTTTAAATCCTTTTCCATCGAACGGGCTCACTCGAAAGGGTCACACAGGTGACTGGTACGACTGCAGCGATGCTACTCGGATTAAGCTTGAAATCTAAAGCCTGTGACACGTTTTTACCTTTGCAAAACCGAAGAAAAAGAAGAGGTAAGGGTAAAAAACGGAAACACAAGATACAAAGCAACCATTTTGCAAACCTTTTCCACCCGCGCTGGCGATGGTACCAAGGCCACCTTTCGAACGTGCCGCGAATGTGCGTCCGGCGATGATCATTTTCGAGATAAATGTTACGGAAAGGTACTCCAACTTTCCCGTCTCCTCCCCATCTATCCCTGGTGCTTTCGTCTGCAGCAAAAAGTCATTCAAATCGCAAAAGAAAAGAAACGAACCCGGGCTGGGAGACATCGGGATCGGGTGTGGAAAATTGCATTGAACCACCGTGCAATTTCTGCAACCGTTTTGTGGCAAAGCGCAAACGAGCTGTGCACGATCGACGCTCGCGCTGGATAATGTTAAGAGCGAGCTAACGATGGCGAACGGTGAAAATGAATGGTGGCCATCCCCGGACGTACAGGATGGGGTTCCCTTTTTTTTGCTTTCTTTTTGCAGTTCTGGCGTGTGCCGTAAGAGAAAGAGGACCCACACGCTGGGAAGGAAGCATAATCGTCACGTAATTTAACGTCAAAATGCTACACAATTTATGATCTATTTTGTCTAACCGGTGGTACCGGGAGTAGTTTCTAAGGATTTGTACCGGCTGGAATGTTCCGTTTTTATTCTCGTTTCATCTTAGCAAAATGGTCACATTCACGGGAGCAAAAGGGGGTGGGAGAAAAGGGAAGAGTTAGAGGATTTGGTGTCCGTTAAGCCGCAGGACAAAAAACTGTCCTGCAGAAGAGATAACACTTGTGTGAAGCAGATACTGTTTCGGGTGGGATGGAGCACGGGAACGAGGGAAAGAATTAAAAAAAGAGGTGAAAATATAAAGTAGAGACAAGGGTCTGTTAGGGTGCGACCGACTCACCATGAGTCGGTATATTTTCTTCGTCGATCGTGCAGGATTTGTAGCAGTCGAACGACGTTGGGGACGCGGGTGGACGGGTGGGCTGACCGTCTCATAAAATATCTTAAAGCACGAACGTCAACCGGTGCAAATGTGGGAAAGGTCGTAAGGAGCCAGCTGCTAACCGTTTCTGCCCGACCGAACTGTTCGGGGCAGAAGGGCCAAGTGAGCGTTGGGAAACGGTTCCAGCAATGGCGTTGAAATCGTTTCGTAGCGAAATAGAAAATCCAACTACTATATATCGCCAGGCCCTGTCCTACGTTCTCCCTTTTCCGTGTGCATCCCCCGAGCACCGGAAACGAGGTTTGATTTTTATCGAATTATAATGTGAGAAATATTGTAGAGGAAAAACGACGTCGTTACGACTGACGTTGTCGTCGGGGTGACTCTCTGCCGGCAGTGCTTGGTCTTTGCAGCGTTAGCTACGGGCACTTACTAAGTGCCAGTCTGGGGTAGAAGTGTGTGATCCGTGGTGTAAGGTTCGGTGCGCGGCAAGGACGAGATACGGTTGACACTTTCGTTATTCGAATGGAATATGTTACATGCTTCGAGTTCTGGCTCGCGTGGGGAAATATGAAATTCGAACCTGGAGCTGCGAAGAGCGGAGGGAAATGTTTTATCGAAACTATTCGCCAGAGCAGCAGTTCGCTGGTTTTGGGGAGTCGTACGAGCAGGAGTGGATGAGACAGAAGTTGCTTTCAATATTCAATATGCGATTTGCCAGACGGTGCTGCCTGAGTTCACATGTCGCCGGAATGTGTTGCTTTATTGGGTGTAGCTTAAGGAAGTTAAATTTGAAGTATTTTGCGTTGGATTATCATTTTTGATAAAATTAATAACACATTGATGCTTTTGAAGATGAAACATTGGAAAGTAAGAAAATCTTCAGCTGTGTTATTTGGAAGCTATGCTTAATACCGTCGGCAATTTACTAAAAACAGTTGTGATATCATAACATAAAAAAGTATATAAGAATAAATATTTGGACGCCAGATTTTGGTGAAATTTGGCAAACGTTTCAACAATAAACAATATTATCATTTCGCAACCCTTTCGCACATCGTTGTCTCCACCCATAACCCCATCAAAAGCGATGGTACGGTCATAAAAATCGAAAGGATATTGAAATAAAACTTTATGTGCCAGGTCTGCGCAGTGACTCACGTTTCGATATCTTCAAGAATGTCCATTTGATTTTTTTGTTGTTCTTCAGATGGTCCATTGGAAGAACCGTGGAGGGTGTGTGCAATATCAATAAGCTGGCTTAAAGGTGTCAATTGAGGGGGTTCACGGGTGTGAGTAAAAGCATACACACAGATGCTTTGGTCGCAAGAGAAGCTCCCGAAGCAGCATGCGTCGATTCATGTGCTGGCGGGGATAGCGTTTTGATTCAATTTAAAACCGAATATTGTGCACACTATTTCATCGCGAAACTGCAACGACATGTGCGAGGGAATCAGATTTCATGCTAGTAGTGGTTTGGTGTCAGATTTTGCGTTACGGGTTTGGAAGTGAGAGAAGTGTTAGCGAAGGGAAATAATTATTATGTAGCATGTAGATTTTAGATAAACAGTGGCAATCAAAATGACGTTTGACTAAAATGTTCGATGAGCTTGATTTTTAGAATGAGTAATAGTTCTTAAAAATCATTCCATAACGACTCAAGCATGTTAAAAGAAAATTCGTATCAAGGAATGACTTTCCAGTTATACAGTATTACGTCTACGCCTACGGACTTACCTGTAAATGCCATTATGCTCGCGCTGGACTTTGCCTAAATGCACTGTCTTTTATACTAAGCATTTCATCTTAAATTCATGTAATTTCATTCATTCATGTAATTTCGAGCTACAGCCGTTGTTATTCTAAAACTAAAGCAGCATGGTGATAAGAAATTTGTTTGTTTAGTTTCTTTTAAAACTATTTATACTGCTTATGAGAATATGAAAATACTTGTAAAAGCATTGGAATGAAAATTTAGTTCATACTTTAATCCAGGGTTTAAATTTTATGACAGTAGTGGAATAAAAAATCACTTTTCGTTAGAAATCACGTTGATTCGTTAGAAATGTTTTCTCAAAGCTTTTTGATTGTTTCACAAATACTTGTAGATACATCGACCCCAGGTTTATTGCATTTTCTTTCTTTGGTTGGTTTTCTTCTCAGATTTATTGACAATCAATTGATGATGATGATTTCATGATTTATTCATCAAATCAAAAATAAATTGAAGGGCTTAAATTGAAACAAAAAATTGCAACAAATAGTTAAAAAGTTAATATTTGAAAAATAAAGTACAAAATTTAGTACAAATTTGAACAAAGGGTTATATTCATATAATAAATTGAGCAGCTTGAAGTACCAATACATTCATTTCAAACTTTATCACAACATTCAAATCAAAATCAAATAGCTACCAAGTTCTACAGATAGACGTTTCTCTCACTGCAGAACTATGTAAGTCATGTCCAATATTTGCCTTTCTAAATGTACCAGACACGTGGTAAACTTTGGCCATATTTTAAACCTCAACCTGCCTTAACCTTTTAACTTATCCTTCCGTAAAGCATCAACGCTACACATCCCAAGGTAATCTGCCTAAATTAGTGTTGCCAAACTAGCAGTCAATTGCAGCGAAAGCAGCACCGTTCAACCCCTAAACCCATCGACAACTAAATCTTTCCTCACTATTTGCTAGCGCAATGATAATGCCGTAGAGGGAGAGAGAAGTAGAAGCAAAAAAAACATAGACCAGCGACGGGAGCAGTCGAGTTGCAATTTGGGCGGTGCTCGAATCAGCCGTAGAAAAGTTACACAAAACCGAGGCCTTGCGCACGGTGGTCTCGAATTTGGCGTCTGGCATCGGTGCCGCACGAAGAAGTGCACTCGCACGATCTAATTACGGGTGCCAAATTGAGTTTAAATCATTAATTTAATTCTCATAATTAAACGAAATTGACTTACCGTCAATGAGTTGGGGACTGGTTTAGGGGTTGGCTGGAAGGCCGCGAGTTTACCGTTGATGCTCCCGCTTGGTGCTACGAATGCAATCACGGATAAGGCTGGGATTCACCGGCTCGCAGCCGGTTGATGTTACGAAAATTTCAGATTTAAATGTAGACACAAAAATGTCCCACCGAGGCCATGCCACTGGTACACAGGATAGCATCCAGGTGCAAATGCAGCCATACTGCAATGGTTCCCAGTGCCAAAGCGGCACAGTTAGTAGCGAGTACAGCAACCAAGGCACTGAATCTTGGAAGGCTTCCTCAACAGACGGTCCTCAGCGTGTCCTTCTGAGTCTGTTCCATTTCCTTCACGCCCTTTCCTAGCCCAGCACAGCCAGCACAATGGAAGCACATCCTTACCGCGCTGAAGTTGAAGTGGATAATTAACTTAAAAAGAACATTTATTTTCATCTTACCCATGGCTTGCCTCGTTTTCTTGAGGATGCTCAAGACTCGGGCAGAAACTGGTGCATCGGACTTGGGGAGGACTTGGAATGGGGTTGCTTCGGTTCGCTATAATCCTTGAGCTTCTACGCGAGCTGCTGCTTCGTCGTCGTGCCAACAAGCCCGAACCAACGGTGCAGTGCAGTGCGGTTTGCGGGAAGAAAGTTTGCGGAAATGGTAGAAACTGGCAAGATTAAAACGGGTACTAATGGAAGTGAGGTCCTGGAAAGGGGCACTCCCGGCGTTCTACACCGTCTGCGTCGCTATCCCCGTGGCCCATATACTACACTCGCTGTAGTGTTGTAAATCTAGGAGAAAACGCATAAAAAACCAAGCTTGGTACAGCCAGTCCACCAATTCTCTGACCAAACTGGGTGGGTGCAAGTAAAATTTAGAGCAAGCAAAACAACACTTTATCTTTATTCTGAGCGCGAGACTAATGAACCTAAAGTTGGCAATGCTTCGTCGGATGGTTGGTGGAACGGTTTTGCTATGGGGCGATGATGGGTGACGACGGCCTACCATACCCCCAACGTTCGTATGCTTCTCTTTTGCGACTACGTCGTCTGCCGCACCGCAGTCGCCGTTTTGTGATAGGTCAAGGTTTCTGCATTGTTTCTTGCACAAGTAACAACGGGTAACAATCGGCCTTTCATCGACACCACTTTCCGTTTGATAAAGTGCAGGGAGCGGCACGTTCGCACCGTCTCCGTCGCATGAGCTTGTTTCTTGATGACTGCGGCACTGGAAACAGCCTTGCGCTGGAACTTGCGCTTGCTGTATAGATGGCAATGTTTCGCTTTTATTTCTAAAACGTTGCACTATAGGACTTAAAGACGATGAGGGTGAATTGTTTCGTGCGACACTTATAACCAGCACGCTTGGAAGAATGCGCTATATTCACGCCCATGGAAATGACTACTAGAGCGTACATTGTTGTTGATAAGTGTCATAAGTTGCAGCTCCACACACAAATCGGTGGTGAAGTCGACCAGCCAAAAAGTTCAATTTGACCTTAACATTGCTTTAAAAGCATTCGTTTTGGCAGAAATTAAACACAAACCCGTAAGTTGGTACTGGTTTCAAGAAGACTGTAAAAGTTAAACGTTTGGCTTCTGCGGGACAGCTTTGTCCAACTGTATGCGAAAACTTAGCCAAAGCCTTCGAGCTTGGTTGACCATCTTCCGTACGACCATCTTGAATGCAGCTGGTAATAGTAAGGTATTGTTTTCATTTACTGTAGCTCGTTTCCGTGATAACGAACTCGTCGTACGCGGCGGGCAAAGCAAAGTTTTTAAAACATGAAGATCTATACCTGCCCCTGGCTGACGATCCGCATCCACACTGATGCGGATGCGACTGTGCGCAGTGCCACTACATTGAAAACTCTGCCACGAGCCATACGAGGATGTTTTGTCCGGCGCATCTGTGCAGTTCCGGAAGGAACAATCCGGAAGGGCTAAAGGCTCCAGTTGTTGCGGTTTGTTGGTTTCGGCTGAGAGAGGCAAAGAAATAGATAGAGGGATAGAGTGAGAGAGAGAAGGTATCGTCGGTGGAGTGGCCTATAGCTGGCTCGGGGTAGGGTTTGATCTGAGTTGCTGAACGTACTCGTTGAGGAAGAGTTATCTCCACTGCATCCGGTTGTGGGCTTTCCGCACAAAACTCGTTTGCCTTCTTGCCCCATCGACTGCCGGTTGCTACGTCTCGGTTGTTGGGACCACAGAGAGCCCTTGGCAATGAATAAATTAAACCATGCCTATGGCTATTTATCCGTGGGTACAAGCACGGAAGGCAACTGAACTGGAGGGAGACGGAAGAAAGCTCGAGAAGAATGATACGATACGAATTAGATGTGTGCAGTAAATGATTATTGTGAATGAGGTTTAAATAACTGCAATTAGATTAAACAAATAAATGTAAGTAATCTAATCATGTACAACTTCCATAATACGATTAGCTTTTTCTTGAAACTAAACAAAAACAAATATGCACAGTGCTTAGAGTTATCAGACACTGCAATTCGAGAAACTACGTTGAGTTATTGATCATATTCGAAATGTATTATCGAGCTCGAGAAATCGAGGAAAGATACATGACTAGACAATAATTCGAACATATATCTAATAAGATTATTATGAATAGCGAAGACATGCTAGTTCAATAAATATTTAGAAGCTCCAGTGAGGTATTTTACAGGGATTTCCATTCCAATTAACAACTGTCCACAGTCAACTAGCAATCCTCGATTTGAAAATCACGATAGTCTACCACTTACAAACAAGTCAAGCCATTTTTGGTACACTGTCTATTTCAATTTCACAATTGTCGTCTTCGAAAACACACGACAGATGCTGCACGGGTTTGGCTGGAACAGACAAGTGATACTGTAAAGGCCGGGCTACATTGATCGTACTCTCTGGTGTAATTTTGATTTTCACTAGCGCATCTGGCGGAGGCTGACCGAAGCATTATGCCAAACAATTTGGGACTGCTCCAGAAAATACGTTATTTTTCCATGTTTTTCACTTTAACTGGACTGAGAAAGCTTTGTAATTGATACATAAATATGTTGTGCAAGTATTTCAGCCGTTTTCGCGAGAAAAACGGTTAAAAAACTACTTAAATTTGAGATCCGGCACGACCCTTCCCCCGACGACCAAAAAAAGCTTCCACCAGCCGCCGCCAGATGCGCTAGTGAAAATCGAAATTACACTACGGAGTACGATCAATGTAGCCCGGCCTTAAGAATTGAACCATGTTGTAAACAGGTCTTAATTGAATATCAGAATATGGGAAGGCTGAGCAATTTCGACATGTAAAGCAGTTTTATCATTTGGTTTTAGTTATTCTTGGATCGTTACATTTTTTAGGTTATTTTGGGACGTTGTAATTTTTTTTCACTGGCTACCAGTAAGAGCACCGATAAATGTCAAAATTCCTGCATTGTGTTCAAAGATTAAAGTATACATCAAATGCCTAACATGTCCATGTTGCCCAGCTGTCCAAACTACAAGTGATACACGTTCCAGCCAAATCCAAAACAAACCGTGCCGCATCTGACGTGTGTTTTCGAAGACGACAATTGTGAAATTGAAATGGATAGTGTACCAAAAACGGCTTGACTTGTTTGTAAGTGGTAGACAATTGTGTTTTTCAAATCGAAGATTGTTAGTTGACTGTGGACAGTTGTTAATTGGAATGGAAAACCCTGTATGGCGTTTAGCCTTCAGACAATGTATACAGGGTTTCCCAAGGTTTTTTGGTTGTGTCCCGACATTGTTTGATTACCTTGCATATTTTTGGTGTGTTCTCACGATTTTTTGGCGTTTCCCAGAATTTCTGTTTCAATTGTATTGTAACCCAATATATATGGGATTCGTTGAAAATATGAGACGAGCCCAACTAATCACGTTAACCAGCCAATCAATCGTGGGAAACCTCTTTAATGTAAATATAAATCCAACAACAAACAAATATTTAATTCTTATCCAATATTTTTTTAGTTTCAGAAGCAACAGACCTCAACTCTTTATCAGTTTATCGAATTCATCATGTCACTAAGGGTAGGGAGCAGTCATAGAAGATGATAGTCCCATCTATTCTTCAGCATTGTGTAGTGTAATTTTGTCATTTAGCGGAAAAAGTGATATCTTTGGAAAGACAACAACGATTTGTTGAAAGGTCTGCATCATACGATAACCGAATCTTATATAAATGGTGTCCCTGCCTATTAAGATCGCGAACAAAATCTACTTTTGAGCGGGATATCAGGGCCACAACACCATAAAAAATACTATATAGACCATACATAACATAATGAATTCAAGAACGTAAATAGAAAAATCAATCTGTCAAAGTTAACAAAAATATCGATAACGTGCAGGTTAGCTAACGTAAAATCAAGTAAAAAGCACAATTATTATCGTTCTACTTCAATCTTTTCAAAAACTATATTTTGCACTCTCGTTGTATTGAGTGTTTTGCATCGCAAACAGACGCCAAACCTCCAGCGAAAAACATGCATTGTTTCAGAAACTTCATAGTTTCATTCAACCACTGTTTGTTGGCTGCCCCTTTTTTTCTCCTCCCAAACCAAACGCCCAAGGATTGTTTTCCGCTGTGCTGTGATTTCGGTTCCAACCCGCCGTAGCCCAGCTCGTCAGCTTTGATCATGATCCAACCACATTCAGTGGCTCGTGATTGAAACCACTTGAAGCAGATGCATCTTGCATATGGTGGAAAGAAAAATAGCCTCCATCTTGCCACCCGAAGTTCTTCCGGGGCGTTGCGTGCCACCGGCAAGCACGGCACTCGAGCGGACCAAAGTGTGCCACACGGAACGGAACAAAGGCACCTGCCGATTGGTTGTCATTTAGTGTGGCTCCCCAGTGGGAATGGAGACCACTTCAGCCCGAAGGTGAGAATCTCTTTCTTCCCCCGCTGTCCCGGAGCGTACGGTGAAAAGCGACACTAATCAGCAGAAGCCCCAACCGGTCGGGCAGGCAGGCAGGTAGATGCGGAATGGAATGGCACGAGGGGCTGTGATCTTCAGGGTGAGGTCAACAAGGTGCGGATTATCCCGACAATCGAGCAGCACCGGTGGTGCACCGGTGTCAAGATTGTGCATCCTGATTGCTAGCAGCTTCCGAGCGGTTTGCTCGGTGCTTGAGGTACGGTGATTTGTCTTTTCCCGTTAACCGGTGCCCCGATTGTTGTTGTTGTTGGTAGTGGTGGTGGTACCATCGTCCACAAGATCGTCCATTTTACGGTGTTTTCAATCCGGCCCGGTGTCCTTCCTGTGCGCTCTCGTTCGCACCCGTTCACCACCACCTTCCTGGACGATGTTTCGACAGGTGCCGAGAAGAACCACTTCCGGTGCTTAAAAATCTCACCCATTCCTGCTTTTGCTGCTGCTGCTGCTGTCGGGCTGAGAAGAGGAGTCAAAACCCCACGAGATCACACGCTACCCAAGCCGTTACGGAGTGATTTATTCCGCTGGACCTAGCCCGTGTTCCCGTGTTCCCAGCATCCCTCCCAGGTCCGGGAGTGTGCGAGAGCGCGCGCGCTTGCACCGTTTTATTTATTCAACTACTCTGCTCTTTTGTGTGCAGTCGTTGTCATTGCAGATGGAACCGTCTCACAGTATGGCGTTGCGGGAGGGTAGCGCGGGCTTAGCAGAGCAGCACGTGCGGGGGAGAAACAGTGTTTGGTAGCGTTTTTCATTAAAGGGTACATCTTGCTTGGTCGATAAATATTCTCTCGTTTTGCTTGGACCCGGTCCGATGGGATTAATTGACGTTGTTTTACACGACGGCAGAGGGGATTGTGAGGTGTTCTTTTATGTGTGAGTTTAAATGTTTCATCAAACGTGCAGCTTGTTTGACAATTGAGCAATGTTTGCATTAGATTTTGTTTCAAATTGGTTTGACATTCTTGCTTCGATTGTTTCATCTATCGCTGCGAAACATGGATAGTTTGTATGCAACAATCAACATTATAGAAAACATTCGTGTAATTGTTTCGAAATTTTCTAACACACAAAAGCTATGTACGTAAATCAGTGCTTTAGTGTCTGTATTATTATACTAGATACAATTTAAAGATTGTTGAGGAATTCTAGCCAAAGTTTGATACATACACTGTGAGATGGACAGTCAAATAATTGTGCAGAATATGTTATACTTCAAAGCATAACTGCATTAGAAATCAGGTTAAATACAATGTTTCAGAATTAAAAACGCCTATAAAACGAGCACTTACCTATGCATTTGTGTTGCTTACATACTAAACAAAATCTGAAATTGTGGAATATTTTTGATACTTTTTTCTTTCCCTTTTTGTCTTTCTTTCATTGTCTCTTTTCTCTCTCTCTCTCTCTCTCTCTCTCTTTCTCTCTCTCTCTNTTTCTCTCTCTCTCTCTCTCTCTCTCTCTCTCTCTCTCTCTCTCTCTCTCTCTCTCTCTCTCTCTCTCTCTCTCTCTCTCTCTCTCTCTCTCTCTCTCTCTGATACTCTGATACTCTGATACAAATTCTCCAGGATACTTGGTCATTTCTATTGTGTTCATTTACAATTTTTTATTCATAACCTTTAAGTAAATTTTTTTTTAAAAAATATACTATATTATCATTTCATGATAAATTTGAAAACCCCTAAACAATTTCTGATATCTTGGTTAAAACATAACAAAAACATGTAAAATGTCGAAACAGCTTTGCAAGAAGCATCAAATCATCTTGCCAAACATCGATAACTATACTTCTTCCTTAACCAAAAATTACAATTCCTGCCGCTTGGTAAAATTGAGCATTCAATCTCTTGTTGCTGGTTTTATTGCAATTTTTATTTTTTGCCTTGATTTTTTCCTTCCCCGTTTTCCGGCGCATTATCTTCGGTCGCCGCGTTGAAATGCGTTAAACGTTGTAGCAATCTTCCATTTTTTGTGCCGTTCCGCGATTGTATCCCGGTCCAAGCCGTTCCCGATCGTCATGAAAGCATCTAGCATCGCCCGAAAAGCTCTCTCCCGTAGTGTCTCCGCCGGAAGCATGGAAAAAAGGGAAACCGAACCCGAACCCATCCGAGGGTGAGCTTGGGAGGAAAATTGCTACTCACCGGCGATTTTCCTACCGTCTTGGTGTCGTTTACCCAAAAGGAACGCTTCGGCGAGCCAGGCTGCGAGAATGCGGTAAACGCTCTCGGTGGAAAGACATAAGAAGACATTAACCTGGACAAGATAGATGGATGACTTCAGGGTAAATAATAGAGGGTAATTGAGGTGAAATGAAACCAACTCTTCGCAGAAACGTATGCTCGAGACGTGAATACCCGTTGTCGTCGTCGTCGTCGTCGTCGGCGGCTTACTTACCCTCACAGTAGCAGGTGAGGAATCGTTTGGCACTTGTGCAGGTTGTGAGCTGCCGTTGCTGTCTGGTCGAACCAACCGCAGCGTTTGCGAACAATTTTTGCTATTAGTCTTCTTCACTGCAGTCCTTTTGTTTTTTTTTGTTGAGATAGATTTTTTCACCATTCACCTTCCTTTGTGGGCGATGTGTTGGATTTGATGTGTTTTTTTTTCTTCGTCCCACAGTTCGTCGGTCGTGCGAGCAATTGTTCTCCGTTTCGTCAGGTACAAAGTGTCTCCTCTGCTCACAATTCGTGCATTGTCTAACGGTGTGTCTTAGTGCGGGGGGTTATGTTTCTTTTCCACAAAAACCGTCAGCAGCGCACTGGGGGAAAGCTCTCCTTCAGCTGGCAACCGGCAACGCTCGCGGGCACATAATGGCTCATAGTGGAAACATAAGTCATGCGCTAACAGTCAAATGTTTCGCCTGAGTGCTAGAGTAGAAAAAAGACAAAAGTTGAAAATATTGCATATGTGGCTGGGTGTAAAAATGTGATAAGCGATACAATGGTTGTGTGAAGAGTAGAATAGAAATGTGTGCTACTGTTGTATCAGATTGTTTCACAAGTACTGCATATGTTTCGAAGCAGAACACGGAACCGGACGGAGTAATAATGTGCTTTGCATTTTACTGCAGACAGAATTAGCTGTTTAATGCATGAACAATGTGTTACACCATTATAATTGTGGTAGAATAATGGTTTTGAATTTTAGTATATTTTCTTTCTACTACAATTGTATTCTACGTAGCTTTTGCATTGGATTTTATTTAATTATTTCTTTAATTATTCCATTTATTATACACGCTTTTTACCTATGTTGTGGCATAAAAAAGAAGTGACATGTAGGAGAAAACTTATTATTAAGATAATTAATTATTTTCCATGTGGGTTAAATTAAATATCATGTTAAATAATCAATGAAGCTAGATGGAAAATAATTTAATACTATTTTGCTGGGACGAATGCTGATAAATAATTAAATATTAAATAGCTAATTTTTTGAATCACTTCATTCGATGTTTCGATGACGTTGAAGTGTCATCAAATATGTAAAAAACCATCATTTAAATAGCGAACTAAGTTGATTTTATTATGATGTTTATGCGCAAAATACTTAATGTAGATATCTTCTTAAGGACACATTTGTTTATTGCACTTAAATTTTCTCTTGTTACACTTTCTCACTCCTCCTCACCATTTCAATCCAACGATCAATGTTTCAAAAATCAAACGCAATATTACAATTGACACGTTCATTTCACTCACCTGCTACCCGAAGATTGATTTGGGAACGGTGTTAGCACCGAAAGAAATGCTCAATCCAGCAACCAACCAGCAGCATGTGCGAACAGCTAAGCTTGAAACATATGTGCTTCTCATTCTTTTCGTAAAGCAAAGAGTTTCCTCTCTTCGCCTTATTGGTGCGCATCATTCACTAAAGCAGGTGGTGTTTGCAAGGGACGCCAGTAAGGGATATATATGTATTCCCCGGCAGTGGCAGGCTCCATCAGACAGACAGACAACCCATTTAATACACACACTAGCACAGCAAACACTCTCGCACACATGCGGTGTGTCGAGGAAAGCGGACCGCCAGAGCGCACTCTAATGTATCATATTTCGATCTAATCTGCATAAATCAATAATCCATATCTTCGATTCCGGCGGGTCGGTGGCGGTGGCTTTGCAAACCCTTCGAGCTTCTCTTCTCCGGACCTGGAATTTGCTACTGCCATGGCATCGGGACCACCTTTTTCCCGATGGCTTTTTATTTGTTTATATATTTATGTGCATTCCGACCGGCTGGCTCAGTACGTGCGGGACCCATTTCGCACGTACGGGCCGTGAAATATCGAGCCTGCCTGGGCCGGAGGATGGAACACACGTCTACATATATTGAAAATATTGATATGAAATAATATCATCTCCCCTCTCTCTCTCTCTCCCGCACGATCATACCGATCCCATTCCCCAAACGTTCCGGAATGCCGAAAAACCCCGTACCCAGTTGATCGAGCATTTGGGTAGGGAGCAGGTCTGCGTTTCTTGTTTGCTTCGTGCTGTTTTTTTTTTGTTACTGTTTTTGCTCTTGTAACTGAAAAGCTTTCACTCTTGTTTATTTCGGAGCACACATTTATGGAAGTCACATACACTGCCTAGCCTGTCTTGCTTTCTCCTCGCCTCCCCATTGCCAGAAGCTAGTTGGCAGGCAGTCAAACGTATCAATCGCAATTCGCGCACGTTCGTTTTCACGTGGCCAGGCGAGATGGAAATCGATGCAAGTAGCGGGAAAAAAGCACTTTTGCTCAACAGGCAATGAAAATTCGTGTACGCTTGCAAGCGCAGAAAAGATCGATAGTTGATAACTGAAATCGTGCCAATGCATGGACGGATGTGTTCATATCAGTGATTGAATTTGCTGCGTGAGAGTTGGGCTGTAGAGGTTTGTAAATAAAGTTGTAAAAATCATGCAGCTATTATTTTCTTACTAATTAGTTTGCTCTTGTAATGATTCGTTCTCTAAAATCATGTTTCAATGTTACAAGTCAAAACGTTTTGTACGCTTAGCTTTAATTAGCTGGGTTATTCCAATGTCTTCTGTGAGATGAATCTTTTTCCTGGCGCGTTTCTGCCATTTATCATGAAAAATAAAAATCAGCAGACATGTTTCACAGTGACGTGCTAAAAAATGTTCAACATACGGCTGTAAAGGAAAAAAAATAAGTAAAAGAAAATTGTAACATCTTTCAAGACACGTCCCCTTACATGAAGGAAACATGAGAACATAATGTGCAATCGCGACGAACACGCCCGTGTCGGCTGTGTATGTAAGAGAGAGAGAGAGAGTGTGATATGTTTGAGCAAGATTATTGATGGCAAGGTTATCACTCACCAAACCAAGCACATTGCGGCCAAATCTTACCATGCGCATGGTGATTGTGTCACGCTAGCAATCGTTTGGTGGACATAATTCGCAGGAGGTAGCAGGTTGTAAAGTCGATTCAGAAAGGGTGGTAACCAACGCTCAGGCCTGGTCCTGGGGTAACCTGTTATGGAGAAGATTTATTTTGACACGTTCGTCTGTACGCCAAAGTCCTGGCACCAGTTGAAGTGAGCGATCCTTCAGCACAACCCTTCCCCGGTATGGGCAAATGAAGAGAGGGTTGGCATTTGCTTGAACCATCTTCACGAGGTAGGCCAATGTTTTTGCTTGCAATGTTGGCTTGGAACGTGTGTGAACGTATGCTATCTGTGGTTATCAATCATCGGTTACCCAACGCGGGACTAAATTGCAGAATGTGTGTGACTGCTGGTGGCGAACAAGAATTGCTTTAAAATGGGTTAAAGGATTTCGTTTTTGTTAGGTTCAAACAGTTTGAAATTATGTTCTGTATTCAACGATACATTCTCGTTTAGGACATTTGATTCTCGCTGTGATACATTTGTTAAATCTTGTAGGTATATGTTTTTTAAATATATTTTATTTCAATGATTTGAAATGAAATATTTCATTCTTTTAAAATACATTTCAACAATAAGGATAGTAACTCGAATGATCTGATTAATACTCACTTCATTTGATAATGGTGATTGTGATTTTGGGTATTGAAAATAAGGCTTACGATGTTGAACTGGCTATAGATATCCTGTATCATCTGAACAACATTATATTTAAAACCAATTTGGCAGTAAGACAAAAAGCTTTTGACGTTTCTTAAAGATACTTTCATGACCGTCCTCAAAATTCCTTTACAATCTTAAAGAGAATAAACCAATTTTTTTTACATACTCAATAAGGGCGGCTAAACTAGTGATGAGCTCTTTGGAGCACAACCACGACTCCGATCCGACTCCGGCAAAATCCGAACCACTAGTTTTGAGACTAGTCGTTCAAATGACTACGAATGACTCCGACTTCGATCATCTTCGGTGGACTCCGAACTACCACAGACGACTCCGGCTGATTCCGAACGACTCCAAACGTCTCTGGTCGATTCCGAACGACTCCAAATGACTCCGGTCGACACCGGGCGATTCCGTACGATTCCGAACGATTCCTGCTTATCATTATGCTGGGCGAACCTACCTTCTGGAGTCGATTCCTAAGTTATCGGAGACGGGTCGGAGTCGACACGGTATTTTTGCCAACTTTACCGATGCCAAGGACTTACTATCCGGGGGTGCGTCGTACTAAATAGGTCTTGAAAGTCTGTATCGGTCGGCATGTCCGCGTAGGACGTTACAGTAAAATAGAACAAAAAGAAGAAAATAATTCATTTACACTGGGATACGTAAAGAACGGATCCACAATACAATTTTTACGAATTAATGTTAATCAGTTCACCAGAACTTTCATGCTACAGATCGATATGATATTGATTCTATAGTATTTTAATGAGGAGTGCTTTATGAGAAATCATTATCCCCATTCAGAAATAATTCATCTCTTTCCTCAGAACACAATCGATTAGTTTTCACCAGAATGATTTTCCAACCGTCGAGCGCAACACTACCGAGAAAAGTGTGTCGCTTTTAAATTAATCACTTTCATTTTCACATATTCGCACGTTCATGTTCGCTCCGTTGATGCGTTCGTACATCGTTCGGAGTGCCAGTGAAACAATCTCTCCGACTGATACTTTTAATTGCCATTCCGTTATGTGGCACACCGTGAACATTATGCTGCATATTGTAGTAGCATTGATATACTTTTGAGCAGCATCAATTCAGTCCCGAGGCCCGAGTGTCGCTCATAAACAATGCACAGTACGTGTTCTTGATACACCGCTTTAAAAACCAAGGTTCAAAATTTAAAAAAAAAAGGAAAGCATCCTCCCAGTTTCCATTGAAGTTTTTTCCACATTAAGCTTCATTGGTTCGAGTGATCATACAAAAACCAAACATGATATGAAGAGCCTGCGTTGGCATGATGAAAGCGGTACAGGCCACGCGAGCACGAGGAAATGTGCAAAAGCCAGCTTAGGAAATGATGAGCGTGCGGGCATGATGGTTCGAGAAGGTAGCAATGGTGCGGGTAGGCAAGAATCGTTCGCGCACATGTCGCGTACGCCGTTGCAAATTATTTGCATATATTCCATGCATTTATAATGCAAATTTGCAGTTATCATATTATTTGTACATATGTGCGGAGTGTTACTATCATTATTGCTCTGCCCACTGGCTGGCAAAAGTGGGAGAAGGGATGATAGGACTAAAACAAAAAATCGACCGACCGAACACACCCTCGTACAGGGCGCTTTGACCGTGGCGTGGTACGATTTTCCCAATCACTGAGCTCACGTAGGCCCGGAAATGCACATGTGTGGCATAGCCGGGCGCTCTCCCACTCGTTGAGCGTCAGTTTCAGTGCCAACCCAGTGCGGTGTGTTGAAGCTATGGAGTCAGCGGTGTGCATTTTCTCCATTTGCAACCAAATGGATAAAGCCTTTTGAAGGTTGGCAACGGTGAAGTTGAAATGCATGACATTTAGCGCAATTGCTTCGAGGTCATTCGAGGTGGTGCCTGAATGTGCAAAGCCGAGTACATTTAAATGGATGTAAAACAAAGGACGATGAAAAGTATGGGTTCATCAATGGACACGCTGTGGTACGTTCGGAATGCAACAGATTATGTGGAGTTTTAATTTTTTAAGAGAATAAAAGCCATAGTTTGTCATGAAATGGATATAGAAACTATTGGCACATTATTGTTTGGTAGTCAGAAACAATGCAATGTATCATAACCAAACCAAATTTAATTCTTAAACTTATTTTTTTCAGCTTAAATTGTTCTCATTACGTACAATATATATATACAATATATTATCCAGTGCGCAGTGTATTCAGTGGTAAATAATAAAGCATATCAAATGTTACATAAAGTTTTTGGTATTGATTTGTGTTTTATAAATATCCCAAATAAATAATTTCGATAATGAAACTTCAAACTACGTCCTGCTTATCAAATGAAGTCAACGCAGAATTTATGAAATATTTAAAAACTCTTTTTAGTTCTTTTCGTCTGAAACGCTTTAGTATTTTTATGAAAATAAATTTTTACACATCAATAATTCAGAAGACAATCGAATGATGACAACAATAACCAACCGCTAACTACCAATCCATCCATCGATTCTATCGTTTTCCAATTGCATGGCAAATATGCTCCGGCAACCTGCACGTACATCGCATCGCTTCATCGTTTACCGATGAATGGAGAGAGCCTCACGAGTGATGAAGCCAACCTGTCAAGTGAAAACCATCTCGCTGCTTGTCAACTGCCAAATCCTTCGAAACAACTTTGACGAACCATTGCTGCGTCTGTCTGTGTTTGTGTGTTTGTGTATCCATGAGCGATTGCTTTGATCGTGCTCGCAGTTTCCGTTTCGGTGATACTAATACCAGCCCCAGCGTGGCTTCCCTCCAACATGCAGCACATGCAGCACACGCGGACGGTTTAGTGACGCAAAACATGACAACCGAAGGCTTTCGCAGCAGACGCCAGCTAATCTCGGGAGAGGAGATGCCATCGAGACACGCGATGCCTATCAGTAGTCAACGCGTCACGCACAATGGTAAGTCGCTTTTACTTTCTTCCGCCGTGCCGGTGTCGTCGTCGTCGTCGTCATCGTCGTTGTGCTTTATTATCCAGATTTCCAGAAGATTTTGCTTCCCCCGCTCGGTGATGAACGATGAAGAATTCATGGAATCATTTCGACGGAGTAGAATAAAGAACAACTCTACGGCGCCTTTTGAATGAGCTGCTGTGCGAGTAAGTTGTTGTTCGCTCAGGGCTTCGGTTAGCTTTCCCGGCAAGCAACTTGCTAGCGATGTGTGAAATTTAGGACATGCGTTTTTTCTGTTTGGCTACGTGCATTTGCGGGAAGAAATTTTGCATAACAAACATCAAACGGAATGAATTATACATGGTACGGGACACAACACACAGCAGCAGCTAGACTTTAAATGGTTGAGGCAGGACAGGTTGGTTTGTTGATTGGTTTGCTTGTGGGAGTGTAGTGTAGAAATAGGCAAAAATTTCGATGAATCTGGGAGAAACATGAAACACTTTAGAACAGTTTATCATACAAGTAAACTCTTGAGGTCTTTCGATCGCTTTTTGTTTTGATTTCTTCTTTTTCAGTTTAGTTCTGTTTTATTACTCAGAAATTATTCAATTGAAACTTCTTTTCGGGTACCTTTCTAAAAAAAATATTTCATAGGTTCAATTCCTTTTTCGTTAAATTACACCATTTTTAATAAAAATCGCGTTTATTGTACAAAACAACTGATTCTTTTTATTATTGCACTAAGATCTTCTAAAGATCTTCCAATTTTATCTATTATTTTTTATAGTAAAGTGCAGTTCATTATTGCTGTAGTAACGTTAAAGTTTAAATTTATACAGCTTTTCATTCAAAAACATCATTTTTTCCATTCGCGTAATTTTGAATTGCATTTCTCCCTTAAAAATACAACCGTATTTAATGACATTTTTATTACAAAATATAGGTTTTATTTTCCATTACTGATTACAGTATTACCCGAACCAATCAATCGTTATAGATCTGTTCAGATCTGCGGTAGAAATGCTTTTTCTCGACATTCCTTCGAACAAAACCAGCGTAGCGTGTTGTTGCAATTCCAGCATACCTAGAACTACCATCATCAGTCCAGCAGACTGTGGTACGGCAAATATTTTTTTTTCTCTCTTTATTTACGCTCAGTTTTCCATGTTTTTTCCCAATCATGCCGCAAAAGTTTGCCAGAACGCTAGTCAATATTTCAGGGGAAGCAAGAAAACATGCGAAAAACTATTAAAAGTTATGACAGAAACAGATTTTGCAGAATTCAGCTGCAGCAAAGCGTTTGAAGAAGAAAGTCCCCGCCACAAAGAGCAATGCGCAAGTAAGCGAGAAACAATTGTTTCAATCATTCTGAGCCGTATTGTTTTATTTTGCTGTGGACGCGTGACACACAAAACAAAACAGCAAAAACCACCTCAAGCAACCATGGCGAACAGAGGAAAAATAAAGCCTCAGTGCAGGGAAGAATGTTCTTCGACGCCAAAAGATGACAACGCCAGCGGGAAACGTCGAACGTGCCATTTTTCTAGACTTCAGTTTTTAATGAGAAACAAGTACCGTTTCGCGCCGCCCAGCGCCACACTTCAAGCCGGTACGCTAAGCCACCGTAACGTTTGCACAAAGATCACGATGCCGCAAAATGACGCCAATATTATGATCTCTCTTACGACGCGCCAGAGGATACCGACGTATGCTATGTGCGGACTAGGGATGAGCCACAACGGTTGGCACACTGAGGCGGCGTCCAAATGCACCAGACGATGGGAAAGTTGGAGTTAGGGCGAAACAGACCGAGCACCGGATGAAGTTCTCGATGGATGAAGTTATGCAATAATCGTTAGCGAAATCGGACGCACAGAGAGAAATAAAACTAACGCGCCACCGTACGGACGGTCGTTTCGGACGGGTTTTTGGGATAGGAGGAAAAGTTCATCGTTGGAAAACGCTGGCAAACTGTCCCATCTCGAAAGCGGGGATTTGAGAGAGAGAGAGAGTTAGCGGGAGCGGCGGGAAGATCCCATGGAAATCATAATCTCGAGAATTCATAAAGTTTTCATTTTAGATTTTCATTAATTTCCAATTTACAGTACCACCCGAAAACCGTGTCCGGCCGGTGGGAGAAACGTCTCAAGATTGCGAAACCCGGTGTCGTCGAGTGGATCGAGTTTACATTGCATTTAGCGGAGGCCGGCGGGAAACATTCTCCAGACAGTGAGGGAAGGGCTCTGTTGATGGTCACGAATGAGACAATGTTCACAAGATGAATTTTCACTTGACGAATTATTTGCATCCCAAGCAGTAGCTAGAAGACACGGGATGGGTGGAGTTGGCGTACAACTGAGGGATGGAATTCATTGTCTTGGATTATGATTCGTTCCTGTGGTGTTTGTGTTCACGGTGAGTATGTTTAAGAATGTTGTGGTATGAATTTAGAATGGAATTGAGTTTCTTTTGAATATAATTTCTGCACATTCTTTTCATGTACTTGAGTATGTTCTTGTGGTTTAACATGAGTATGCAAACTTGCTATAAATCAACGAAGTTAAATATTATCCCCAGAAGTCTCATATCATCTTGTATAAATCACGAAACATCGTAGCTTTTTAGATGATTTTTGTGGCTCTCTTACGTTTTTAACATATCATATTGAATTATTTAGATGCTTTAAGCAAAAACAGCATAAAAAATCATTTGTCAATCATGACATTTCAATTCTTTATAGTTTAGAACGAAACAAACTAATAAAATGAAGAAACTTTAAATAATGAATAGCATTAACGATGTTCAAAGATCATATAAGCAGCAGTTCAAATTATTGTCATGTTATCTTTATATGAAACTCACAAAACACTTTCATTCTGTATCAAATAACGACCACATACGTACCTATTCTCGCACATTCTGCAGCACAAATTTCTACTTCCGTCTCCTCCTAGCGCGCACGCTCGTACCGACAAATCGCTCCATTTCGTAATTGGCCAAATGCGATAAACTGTTGGCAAAACAAAGAGTTACTTACTCGAGCCAATAAGGAAGGGACGGAAGCGATGCCGGATTTTTTTTTGCAACTGCTCCCCAACCAACGCTCTTGTCGAAGTTGGAAGCTAAAACATCAAACGAAAACAAAACAAAAAAACGAAAGAAAAACCACCAACACTCCCACGTGCCTTCCACCTTCTGTTACACCTCCAGCCAGGGGAAAAAGTTGGCCGCTGAAACATAACGAAAAGTTCTGTCAGCTTCCAGCTGGGTTCTTGGGTGCCTTGGGTTCGGGGCCACTTTTGCTTCGTCAGTCGAACGAGACGAATTGGTTTGGAAACAAACACAGCCGGGTGCAAAGTAATAGAAGAAATACGGTGGGCAAAAAAGTATCGCAAACAAACACCCGAGACGGGCAAAAAATGGGGCTAGAAAGAACGAAGTTGAAAAAAAAACCAACGGCACAATGAAAATCAAACGACCTAGGCGGAAGCAGAAACAAAGACAACACATCTAGCAAAATTCATAAGAAACGTACAACGTGGAATGGAAAATGTACGAGCAGGATGGCTAGAGGAGTGTGAGAGTGAGATAGCAAGTGAGTGAGAAAACCCCCGAAGAAGGGCACCAGTGTGCGATGGAATCGAAAAACTTTCCCAAACACACCCGGCATGAATATATCCTCTGACCTCCGTGCCGAAAATCAACTCCTGCAGCGCTTAACCAATATTGGAAGGGAAGGGCTGGGCAGGGGGTGAAAACCGCCAATGAAGAACTTCCCGGATTGTTGTAAAAAGTACACATCCGAAAGGAAAACACTTCCTTCTTTGGTTTCGGAATTTTTCAACACCATACTACCGGGTGGGCGCTTCGGATTCCACAACCGGGTGGGAAGCAACCAGGATGAAGATCAATGGCAGAACGATAATGGTTGTGTATTGGTGGACCTCCCCAAGACCTGTCCTCCTCGCAGCTCTGCCTCGTGTAACGCGTCGCGTGAGATTAAAGTATTGAACAAACGAAAACGGTGCGGTATGGTGGGACTCTGTGTGCTCAACCCGGCGAAGATTTATGGGAACTCACCAGAGTCGATCTATCTTTTTAACGTTTCAGTAGGTGTGTGTGTGTGTGGATGTGGATATGTATGTGTGTGTGTAAGAGTTCCATTTTTTCTTACTTCTTGCCATGGAATTCTCTAAGAATGGAAATCCGATGGGAGAATTACTTCCCCTTTCGTTATATCCCGCACAACACACTTCCTTCCACGCCCGATGCTAACGCTCGGTAAAGATTTTGCTCAATTGACAGAATGGTGGAAAATTTATTGGGACGTTCGATTCGATATTCGAATTCGTCGTGTGATTTCTTTAACTTTCTATTTTTCGTTCGCTTTTTTATTACGCTTTGAGCCCTGTAAGCGACTTTTGAAGAGAAGAAAAAAAGTATAACAAAAGAAACACTAGGCACATAATTGGGAAAAACAAACAGCTGAAAAAAGTGGCTTGCGCAGGTCTTCACAAAAATCAACGAATCGACAGTTTTGGCCATATAAGAAACAGGAAATATAAGAAAGCTGAGAATTTGATGTCGAGCTGTTGCGTCGGTAGGAAGCAAAGCTGTTCGAATGTATTGCTGGATGTATGCGTCTTTCCTTTGCATTTTACAACGCTCTTCTAGGAAATAGAAGAAGGAAAATTAAGAGCTTATTTCCTTAAGCATAAGCGTTAAAATTACCTGAAATGTCTAAGCGGAGAATGTATCTGTTTTATGATTGGTAGTATAACTAGTTTACTTTGGAAAGGCCACCTGCAAAAGTCATGAAAAATGGGATAAAAATATGCATTAAAGGGTTTTCCACGATTTATTGGTTGGCTCCCATAATTGTTTGGTATTTGTCTCACGATGTATTAATCGTATCCCGAAGATTTTTGGCTCGTTCCCACGGTTTATTGGTACCGTTCGATTGGACATCATTACAAATGAACCATAATTTTCTGGAAAAGGCTCCACAAGTCATGAGAGTATACCAACAAATATGGGAATCAACCAAACACGTTTGGTAAACAACCAAAAAATCTTAATTATGTGTTATATGAGTAGAGCATCTCAATGTAATTTTACAATCCAAGAAACAAGTAAATGTGGGAGTTTAAGTGACTGTGTATTTGATTAGATATTGCATTTTGAGAAGCATGATAACCGAATACTTGCAGATGTTGATTGCACTTACCTAAATACCTATCGAGAGTCGGGGTTCAAGTCCCGTATGGACTGTGCCTCCCATACGTTGGACTGACTATCCTACTAAAGGTAGTCAACAAGTCAAGGAGAGCCAAGATCATTTAGTGGTAAAGGCAGACTTAGAGCGACAGCTTTTACAATGCCAAAGGATAAGAAATACCTATCGATCAATTCTATTCATGTAATCGCAGTATATGACGCTTTGTCGGGGTTAAATGTTAGATAACAAATGACGGGTAGGAATCGGCTCATTATTTCTTAACAAGAGGTACTTCTTATAAAATAACAAACAATATGGTAAAAAATATAGATATGTACACAGGTGCACAGACGCAAGCGATCCGTCAATGTAATTCCACGCGCGGTGTTGTGTTCCAACGGGAATCATACTGGAAGCGGGTTCCCACGACAACCGGCGCGGATCGCGAACTGACCTCCGGTTTCAGAGTCGAATAATAACCATCTCTTATTTAAAACTCACTTGGAACCTTCCCAAAAAATAATTTGGGTGAAAAGTCGAGCCTAAAATCAGAACTAAAGTCTCTCGTAGAATATAATCGATTTCAATATGTGCGACATGTCACTGAGCGGCCTCAAATTAAAGTTAATCCAATTCTGATAATAATCAACGGATTATTGGAAAGATCGACATTTTGTCATAATTAGTTAACGACCTGTATTAAAACGCAGCTCCTTTTTTTAACTGATTTTTTTAATATAGTATGTACAATTGTCAATGATGCATACTATGATTAAAGAAATTAAATACGATCTTTACGTTAGAATAACAAACGCATTTTAAACAGGAACATTTTACAAACATTATTTTGTTGTTTAGTTTTAGATATTCTGGCTTGATTTTGCTTCTGTAGGCCATTCTTTAAACATCCACAGCCTCCGTGGAAGTGAGTTTTATTATCCGAATGTCATCAGGTTTCAATAAGTCCTTGAGCATTCCTGCTTTTGCTTTATTTACTTTCTTTCGCTACAATACCCCCAGTGAAAAACGATTCTTTATGGATGAAGTTCTTTCATTTGGTTAATAAAAGAAAAAATCCCTACACCATTTTTCATGACATTTACCGACGCTCCTCCGACCCTTGCTAGATCTAATAATGCCTGCGGTTTCGGCAAGCGATGTAAAATTCTCATTAACTTGCGTCCAGACTGTATTAACTGCCCTACCATTACGCCACAGCTCGGTCGAGCACACAAATGGACTCTTAAATTTTGTCCATCAAACACCATCCGCTTAGCAGCTTAAGCTGTTGAAATACGGCAGACACACACAAAAAAGGCGAGTATAAAAGTGACGTCTCCTACCTGCTGGAATTTATCTTAGCCGCCTGTCTCCCGCTTCCACCGCGAAACCGGATTAACAACGATCCAATCGATCAGAGAGCAAGCAGCCGACGAGGAAGCGGCACCGGGAAAGGGAACATAAAATTTACTATCATGCTTTCCCGATCGCCACAAAATGGTTTAGCTGTCGCAGCATTAAAAAAGAAAGACTTTGTCGGAGGAATTATAGCAACGGGGGAAGCGGAAACGGCCGCTCATCATATTACGCTACAAACCACCGTGCTGCTGCCCGTGTTCAAGCGGTCAGCTTGGGAATTTCTGTGTCATTCGCTTTCGCACCGTGGTTGGAGATGAGAATTCCTCGTGGCCGTTTCCGGGCAGATAGCTACTGCCGTTTCAAGACGGTCCAGTCGACACTCACAATTTGAGATCATGAATCGTTTCCGCTTTTGATGTCCATTCGTGCTCTGCCGCGCTCGCTGGGGACGCTGCATGTGGGCAAGAACGATTAAACGAATGGTACCGTTTGGTCCGGCTATTATATCCTTCTTACGCCCGTTTTCCGGTGCCATTGGGATACGATAGAATTTTATGTATGTTCGTGCACGTCTTTTCCCCGATGCGTTCGCACGTTCACTCTTTCCGATTTCCACGCTCTAGCGGCAATTGTACCGAGGCTTCGTTTTCGGCTTGTTAAAAACCCATCTGCGACAAAGAGGAAACAGCGAAGCAAGAGCCGGGGTACCGGGTAATTTTAACGATAAGAGGATAGTTTCATTAATGCGGAAACGATTTACACAAAGACCTTTGCAATGCCCGTATGTATCCTGTCCGCATCGCTTGGGGCGATCGTCTGCAAAGGGAATATTGGAAAACAGTGCAGCAATCGGGGTGGATTTGTTTAACACTCTTCGGGGCTTCGTTTTCAACACCCAAGCAATCGGGTTTTTGCGATCGATTGAGAAGAATCGCTTTTTTGTTTTTGGATTCACTGAAATGGCTTTCTTGTGCTGGCAAGTTGAACGAAATGGAGAAGCCCTCAGAATCTTCGAGCAAAGTAAACCACAAGGACCACCAAATGGCATCCTTCTTATCGTAACATTTATCCTACGAGTCGGAGGACAACGATGCTACCAACGTCACAACGTCTGCGGTCTTTTCTTTGTCATTTTCCGTTGGTGGTGTCCCCGCCTCGAAAAGCGATAAAGACGAAAGCCGACCATCGGTGAGCTAGCGACTTGGGGCCTGTTCCTGATCTTTCCTTCTCACTAATCCTTCCGCAATAACACACTCTTCCGCAGTTTCTGCGACTGATTTAACCTTCTGCATCTCGTGCATTTATCAGCCCGCCAACCGGCTGCACCTTCTTTTCACGACCCTTCCACCCACCACCCGGTTCGGGTCGCTTTGTTCTGCGGGGATGAGGGCGCCCGTGTAAGAGTGCCACCGTGTGCGATTACCGCTGTATGACACCGATCCTGTGTACGTGCCGGATAAGCTAACAGGGGATTAGGGTATTAGGGCGCGCGGGCGGACCCACCAAACCCGACCATTTCGGACGGGCACAGCCTGGGATGTCCTATTACCGAGTGCGGTGCTAAATCCTGTCAGCTGAGACTGTGGAACATGGCTTGCCCAAATGCTTTCGCTTCGAGTGGACGTTGCTGTCATTTCCTTCTCCCTACTTTTAGAAGCATTCGTTTTGAGGTATGTGTACACAGTTGCTTCTTTTGTGTAATCGGTACACTTTTCTTTCGCTCACCGCAAGCAAACTCCCAGCTTGACTTTCCTTCCCCGTCCCAATCACGATCCCGCGCGAAAGCGCCAGCATCAACCCGCTCGGACAAAAGGGGACAAAGGCACGCAGAAGGTAACGATATTATTACACTCATTCTTTGTTCACTGCTCGCTTCCGGTTGCGCACTTGGTCGCTTGTGCTTGTGTTTCCCTTGCACCGGACGAAGCTCGTCGACAGTGCTTTCGTTTGGTTCGGACAGGGGGTGTTTGTGTGCGGGGGATAGCAAAAAAAAAGCTGTGAACTGCACGAGTATGTAATTAGTATGATGAACTAACGTTGTACCAGACAAGACTGTGTTCCTCATGTGGGTGTGTGTGATCTTGTGTGAGCCATCCTGCGCTGCGAACGTGTTGGGAAATATTTATTCTGGACCAACTAATTCGTGGTAACATCATAATTGGTCCTGACAGATAGTGTACGTGGGGCCGGATTTATTTACACTGCACCACCACCACTAGCTGATGTTCATTATCATAGTGAAACATGAAACATAATTCCACTCTGGTTTTATTTCTTTGTAGTTTATGTTTGTTTTTATCTTTTCAACATCCTCTACAATTAGTAATCTTGAGTCAGTTTTTGGTCGAGAAAAACAAGGCAACTAGTGATTAACACTGAAATGAAACAAAGCACAAGTAATAACGGTGTTAGAAATTCTATGGATTTAAAATATGTGTTTTTTCAACAAGATATTGGATAAAGATTTTTAGTGATTCTTGTATTATTGCTTAATTATGTAAATTACATTTTAATAAAATAATTAGTTATTCTGTAGGGGTTATGAGAAGAATCATCTTTTATTTCAGTTTTGATATCTGGTTTTCAATTTGATGCAAAAGATTTCTGAACGGCATAACATAGCCGGTCTTAGAGCCGTGGTGCAATCGTCAACTTGCCTACATGGCCGTTGAAATAACATGCCTGTCATGGGTTCAAGCCTAGAATGTACCGTCCCCCCGTAACAAGGATTGACTATCCGCCTGCTACGTGGTAATGAATTAAGTCACGAAAGCATGTATAGGCCGGCATGTCCGCGTAGGACATTACGCCAAATAGAAAAAGATTTACAAAGCCCTTCTTCATCTTCGGTGGTGTTTAACGTGTTTAGATTCATGTGCATTGTTTTTGTCTGTTGGATATCACCCACAAGCATTCATCAACGTGATTGATGATTATTTTTTATTTTATTTTTATAATTCTGAAATAGGATTTTTATTTGAACAAACAAAATAAACATTGGTGACAGTCTTTGTAGATTTGAGACACGCGAGCGTAAAATTTACTATGAACATATGTCAAGATTTTT
>VTWG01002479.1:0-10683 GCA_008817895.1 Anopheles fontenillei
ATATTTGTTCTGCTGTGTCGTGCATCCCTTTTTCCCGGATCGCCTTCGCCTTCCCTGGCCGCCCTGTTCTTCAACAATCGAATCACCTCATCAGCCTCATCAGCAGCATTCACCGGCAGCGTGCTTGTCACCAGCGATTGGGAAATTGGGAAATTAGCCTTTGGTACCGCTGTTACTGCAGCTGTATGGAAAGCAGGTGAGCCGCCATGAGTGATATCGTTTCGATGAGGCTATAAAAAACAAGAAAAGGCTGCGTTTGTGCTGGGCCGTTGGCCAAATTGTTTGGTTGTGTGAAGAAAAAATGGTACACAGCTTATGCAAACTGTTCAAAACTCGGATGTTTTTTTTCGAATCCCATGAGCAATTAATTTTTATCTTGCTTGATTGAAAAGCCGTTTGATTATATTGTGTTTGGTGTGCGATGCCGGAGCCAGGGCATCTTTCATTACTTTTTTACACGATTCGATTGATATTATGTTGCATGTGTAGGGTGTGCATGTGGCAATATTATCGTGAAAAATGCTAACACCCTTATAATATATGATGTAATAGCTTAATTAAAATTACAAAATCTTCGAATATCATTATTGTGGATATCTGTTCGCACATTACGTACGCATACACATACACAATACGGTAAGCCTTTTTCTCTACACAATATTTGGGGATGAATGCCTAGTACCGGAACAAATTTGGAAAATATTTATGATTAAAGTCAATATCCCGTGTTATATTAAAGGTGATAGTAATGTTGAAACAAGAAGACAATAATTTCTGTTTAAATGATTTTATTATTATTCAAACTAGGTATGGGAAATAGTATGACTAAACAATAAGATTCAGCAAAGTTTGGAGCATACTCACACGCCACTCAGCTACTATAATTAACCCTCATTGTTTCAAGCACCTCTTTTATCGTTTATTTCAATGTCCCTTTTCAATGATCTGTGTTAACTTTGAGTCAATTCCAAGAAAATTTACTTTTTTACTCAAGCTGCCTATTGTTAGTAATTCCATTCTGAATATGACCTCGCAGGGTTGCTTTAAGTGTTTTTGTGGCAAAAATAGTGTTTAACATCATTACTTTAATTAATTAATATCACAACTAGATCAATCAAATAGCAGGAACTCTTAAGAGTTATCTTTACAAGGCGTTAGTTAGCTCTAATTATTCGTGATTGTTCATGTCTCGTAATTTTAACTGGTCCTATGCGTATTTTTCTTTAATTGGAGCCACTAATTCGTTTGTAAATCACATCTTCATTCTTTTCTATCGTTTTAACGCCAGCTGTTAATAGGTAGATAATGTATTGTAGGCGAGTTCTTATGTTGCCCAATACTACGAGCTACACGATTAATTTCACGACTTGATCCGGAATCTCGCAGAGTTTATCAGAATATATTCAAACCCGTAAGTACAATGGCTGTGACGGAAAAAATCAGACTCGTGGGTGCAATGAGTTTGAATCGACGCAAATGAAGAGTAGAAGCAAGAAAGCATACGCGATTCTAACCCGTTGTTGCTGCGAGTATGATAAAAAGTCAGGCCAAAACACACATAACTAAATGGAATGATGTGTACTCGACAAAAATAGTATGAAAATGGGAGATTAATCAGCCTCAAACATATGAATTATGTTGACTGTTTCTATACTTCAAATATTCTATACTTTAACGAGGATATTATATGCCACTTTTTGTTCCCTTTACTAGTATTCTATTGCATTAAATCTCATTAGGATTAGGATTATGTCCAAAAGTGTTGATCGTGTGAATAATTGTATTTCAGTTTTAGAATTTTACTTCCAGTCACCATATAAATTTTCAAAGCTACTTTTGTAGAAGATGACTGGTGTAGAATATTCTGTCAGCCTATGTTCAATTAAAATACGCATTGGCTCCTACAACACCGGATGATGGTATTATTTTTTCCAGGCCTCAAAACCAAAATTACAGAAAGTCAATGCTTTGCGTGGTAAAATAAGTTTGGCAATCCTTTACGAAGTAAATTTCAACTCGTAGTTTCCAAGATCATTTACAAAGCGATAAAACGTACGATCGGTAGTTTTAATTTTGCAAGTATTTGGTTATTATTCTGTACATATTTTTCCCACGTTATTTGTGCGCTTCGTGCAACAGTTTCTATCATCCAACACATGGTTGTATAGATTGGCATAAATATAGAAAGCAATACGTGTCATAATAACATTCAATTGATCTCGTTGCTCTCTTTGTTTATGTCAATTATAAAAAGTGCAATAATTTGCAACGATCAATGTTGTGCATCTACCAAGCAATCATCACCCAGTGATAAGTGTTTCATTAGGGCAATAATTTACCCATTTTGCACGAACGCACCACCATCCATCAATTGTCCGGTACATCACGCTCAAATTATTTGCAATTGTGTACTTTTTCTGCCTCATTACTTGCCGTACGTATCCTTGTGGATCTGGTATAAGAAAATTAGGCGTAACGATCGCAATATTGCACGCCAGATCGGTCACTTAATTGTTACCATTGCTTCGTAATTGTCCTACTGGTGAGTGCTTTTTTCTGCAAATACATGAATATGCTTTCGAAAGTGAGCTTGCATTTCTGGGGCTTTCATCTCACTCGAAACGGGAAACGTACCCGTTCGGCAGTGATTTTGTTCATTACGTTTTTGTGCACATTATTCCCTTTTGGCCGTTTAACCTGCTTTAATTACTTTTGCTTTCCTTTAATCTGCTGCATCCTGGCGCATGCGAAGGAACATTCCCGCTTTGTGGTTTGTGAGACGAAAAAGGTGGAAAAGTGTAAAATGACCCTCCCAAATAAACCGTCCAGTCCTTTCCACTTGTCCATTACTTCCCGTGCTCCAACTGTGTTCTCTGCTGGTGCAGTAGAGAAAATGACGCTCGATACGAATCATCCTCTGCACGCCCGTAATCTCCCTCAGAAAAGTATGTCCCTCACGTAATGCAAATCGAACCGTACCGTACCCAAGCGACGAGGGTGTTCTAATTGAATTGTAAAGCAATTAAGAAAATATTCAAATTACGCATTTCGAGCTGCATCTCCCGGATAGATGCGGCCTGGTTGTGTCCCCGTTCGATGCATCTCGTCTGGTGCACCGAGCGAACCGAAAAAACGCCGCTTCCACCAAAACGAGTGAAATTGATTTCCCTAAAACGATGGTACACCGCAGTTTGCGTAGAGCCAACCGCTTACCTTCCTCCAGGACCTGTTTGTGGTTAGTGGCATGGTTGGAACCGATTTCGATGGCCCGACTCGGTGCTTGGTCGTCTGCCCAAGCTGATGGGGGCCTCGGAGCACAAATCAAATCAATCACAATTTGCCCAAAATTATACACTTCATCTAATCCATCTCGAGGGAGAAACAACATTCAATTTCAGAACTGCTTCAGTATTTTTTTTTGTGTGCCTGCCGTTCTCTCTCTCTCCCACACTCTTCCTCTCATTTTTGCTCGATGTTCTCATTCGTTCCTAACGCTGATGGAACGAACCGTTGAATAGATGGATCGATGAATGGACGGATGGACTTCCTCGATCTCTGCACCCTTGGTGCGGCAATGGAACCTTCATCTTTTTTCTTTCCTATTCCGGCCCTACCACTTTACTAAACACAGGTCTCGCTCCAATTGGCTTCCGGTATGCTCCTGTGAGGCCTTCCAATCGTTGGGTAACCGGAAGCGATAATGTATCGATCGATTGAATTAGAGTGATGGTAAAGTGGATAAGTTTTGATCAGAGCCACCAAAGTGAACCGTTTTCGTGCGAATGGAGAGAATGGAGGGAATCGCTGCCAGGGGTTAAGTTGTGCTACGTGGAAAGAGAATTGGATTGAAAATATATTATAATGCAAATGTCAAAACTGATTGGGTGACCAATTTCATTTATGTCTAATCTACTTGTATACAGAGAACTAACAATTGATGCAAAAAAAAACATTAAATTGTTACATTTTGTTCTTATGAGTCTTATGCTATGTTAGGTCTTAAACGGCAATGAAACGGTGCCAACTAACTCTAATTTAACTGTAAATATCATGCTAATTCAACTTTCACAGCATGCGTCACATTGTTCCTCAGAAAACATTGCTCTTCACTCACATCGTTTCCTTCACTCAACAAACATAACACAAAACCCCTAAACCAAATCAACTACGGAACGAATCGAACCCAATAAAGCATCAATGATTGATTCAATCAAAATTGAAAATATCCAATTTGAGACAATGGAAGGCAGCAAAAAAGCAGGTCTAAACTCCAGCACCAGCCAAACGTAACGCGCCGGCTAAAGGACCCTAAATCACATCAAACATTTACCCTGTGTCTCGACCAATCGGGCCAGCTCGAAGCATCAGAATGTAAATTGAATTTATAAAATAAATCTCATCCCGAATTTTTCCGGTGACGGATTTTCCGGTGTAGTTTCTAGGGCCATCCGGCCGTCTTGAATCTCCCCCATGAAATTGAATTCCCCTTTTGCTGGTGCGGGTTCTTTGATGGGTCACGAAACTTGGGTAAAAAATACACGCCCGTCAGGTCATGGCAAGCAACCGTGGGCACTAGAGAATGTCACCTAAGAAAAATAATTCTTCATGTTAGAGCCAGCCATGCGGGTGCGGTGTCTTCGCTTTTCCGTACTGTTGTCGATCAATCGATTTTGTTGATTCAATTTTAGTGGGAATGTTGATGCTCGCTTTGTGCCGCGAGGTCAAACTCCCATCAAGGGGTAGAAGGTGAAACAAGTTTTCTGCAATGCTGTTAATGCTTGAGTATCGTGATGTCCCTTTCTCCTTTCCAAGATTACTGGATGCGTTATCGTTCACAGTGGATGTATATGCTTCTTTTATGCAACCAGCGTGGAAAAAGGGCACCATAGCACCAAATAGATTTTTTGCACAAATACTGCACTCAAATTTTCTGCTCCTTTGGGGATCTATAGTGCGCATCAAATCAAAGCAATTGAATGCACTTTTGTCGATGATGACTACAACTACTTCAACCGGAAAGAGAACAACCCTCCAATGCAGGAGAAAGCAGTACAATCAGCTCTGATTTAGTTTATATTTTATTTACCATCCATCAATTTGTATGCAATTTTTGATGAAGTGCTATTCTTTAGCGATTGGCTCTTAACAACCCATCCGATACACGACAGGCAGGGCGCTGCGCTGATGGGCGAATAGTGAACCGATGTGTGTGTGTAAGTTAGCGCATGGGAAAAGGGGGGCGAATTGGACATGTTAGGAATTTTTTGTGTAATCTAATTGATAAAAAAACACTTCACAACAGATTGGTTTATGTCTGACTAATACAATTTTCCAGGGTTCTACATCATTTTTATAAATTTAAAATAATCGCACACCTTTCAACAACAACAAAAATGAAAAAAGTTAAAAAAAAAATACCTAGGTAAAATTGTGACAAAAGAATAAAAGCAACATGATAACAAAATAATAAAACTAAATCTAAGAATAAAACATAAAACAACTAAACAAAGGGGAAAATACGTCATAGCATCATTGAGAAGATTCTGGTCTCAGCTTAAGCTACTTTACACTGTTTCCGTACGACGGCTTTTGCGAATGTTGCTATCGAAACTTCATCCAAAAAAATAACTTTCACGTTGTAAACTTTTGTATTTTCTAAGGCGAAAAATACACGACACGAGGATTCGTCGGCTGCGGTAACCTCGTACAACAGTAGAACAGTTTAGCTGTCATATCTGCCTCGCCTGCAATCTCGCTCCCAATTCCGCAGAGATACCCACCACGATCATTTCTGAGTATCCTCGGTAGTGAGATCGAATGACATTTCATTGCTACACTGGATTAACAACCGAGTTATGCGAGTTTGACCGCGGTACCGAGGAAACCTCGCGTCGTGTATTTGCGGCCTAACACGACTACAGGACATTTGTTATCATTAAACATATGCTTTATTATTTCATTTTTTATTTTCATACTTAAAGATACCATTTTGCCCCTCATTACCATTTTACCTCTAGTATTCCTATCCGTGTTGTTTACTTTTTTGTGGGTGCAACTTGATTCAAAGCTCAAGAGAGATATCTTTGCTCCGAACATAGCCTCGGCACACTGGTAACTGGTGCAAAAACTTGTAATTTGCTGTGCAGTTTACAAATAGCGCAACATATTTCTACGCCCTTTTCGAGTATTTACACGATGTAGTTTGGGGTGGGTTTTTTTTTTGGTTATGAAACATAGTAACGAGCTTCATTCAATCGCTGCGCACTAGCGCATTGGGGCGTATGTCGCTTGTGCAGTAGAACATTTTCTTAAAATGCATTGGTTAGTTCAGTTAAAAAGAATTGAATAAAAAACCTTTTTTTAAAGTGTGTTATGATGTAATTGTGCACACGTAATGGACCTATATAATACTAAGATGATCTGATTCCATGAGGAATATTTACTTTAAAAAGTAGTTATGAAAGTTTATACTAAAATTTATGAATCACAATTTAAGTATTACAAAACGTACTTTTTAACATTTTCTCTTTATAAATTATCTCAATTCATTCAAATACCCGATAAAGTTAGTTTCCGTATTAAAATAGCAAAGCCAAAATTGAATCAGTAACTATGTTTCAACAGACTAAACGGAACGGACGCGTGGTAAAGCCCCCACGTTGCGCTGTTCGATTATACGCATAATTTTCACGCTGTCCCAACCACAGCAGGACCTCCAGCATCTGTCTAATTTCATGAAAAGTGCACCCCACGGACCTCCGTTTTGCAGCACGCTTATCGTAGATGCAATCTTCGCAACGAGCGAGCACCATTTGGATCACCACGGCTCGTGCCTTGCGGAGCAACGGCGCTGCGCACACGGTGGCGTCGAGAGCGTCGAAAAATACATTGTCGCAAAATTANGCGGGTCAAAACGCGAGGGTCGCGGTACAAATGGTACATGTTTTTTTTTGCCTCTTTCGGGACCTTCCAAGCTGCGCCACCTCACCCGCTGCTCGTTTGCTCGGGGCAATTGTTGAAGAGATTTTGATCAAATTATTTCGTTTTCTTAGCGGGGAGCGACAATGCTAACAGTTTCATTAACTATTGACAAATTTGGCCATTCGCGATGTTACGTTCCAGTCGATGATGATTTGGTTGATGGTCCTGTTGTAGCTCGCAGACGGCTCAACCCGGAAACTGGGTTCACGAAATATGTTTATCCCTACCATCTGTCGGTGGACTGAAAAGTTGATCGAAAAAACTGTTCGATACCATCATAAGTAACAAATTACTGTGACAAGATTAAAATCGGACAATATCCATATCCTGTTGACTCTATGATATCACTAATGTACCATTGTTTATGTTTAATTAAGTTATGATACTTGGTCGTAGATATAAAAGATTATGCCATCAAAAATAATGCATGCATCCGATTGTGATGTATTTTTTATTGAAACAGAAATTGATAACTTCTAACCCTTGATTACGCTGTCTCTTAAGCCTACTCAACATAGCACTTCAATTCCCTTTTTTTTGCATAAATTTTGTCAATTTACATTAATTATCTCATAGAAGTCTTGTGTGTTTAAGTTTTGGATAAATATAATGACGGCTTGTATGTGGACTATATGATGCTCTTGTAGCCAAACACACAGAAATGTGGCCTGTAACAGACTCCATGCCCGTTCGAACCATCTTTTCATTGACAAATTCTAACCAATCGGTTGTATAGTCAAATAAGTCACATAAGCTTTGTATAATGCTTGACCTTTACAGGCTAAACGGAATAGTCAATCTGCTTGGAAAAAGCGCGTAGAATTATGCTCCGTTTTTATTTCATTTCCAAGGTTTTTATTTTTTATTCAAGATTGTCCGTTTTTTCCAGGGTAATCATTACATAATTCTTAATAATTCTTAACATTTTTTAATAACTTATAAGGTTAGGTGCTTTATGATTTTTTTCATCCAAAGTCTATTGATACTAGGTTGTGATGTATATAGTAAGTTTTTTTTTCAAACTGATTTTGTATATAGTTGTTGCAAGCGTTTTCGAATGTTGTTCGAATATTTTGTAAGCAATGTAACCTATCGTATCACTCTAACTATCCTATACTGTCAGTGCAGCCCATCTCTGTTCATAACAATAGTGTTAGTTTATATGTAAACATGTAAGCATATAAGGTTGTTGATGCATAACGAATGATTTAGTGTATGTGAAGTTGGACATCGAACCAACCAAGCTTGCAATGGGCTAAATATTAAACAGTGATTTCAAAGCTCTAACATTTTCCTTACCACACTAACTTTTGTTGATGAAGCCAATAGTAAACGTTTATTTAAATATTGCTTATAGTTCAAGTAAAAGTGTCGTAAAGCTCTTCGCGAGACCAGCTTATTAAATATCAAAATTAACAAAAAAAATCTATAAACAACATCTTCAATCAACAATAAAACCAAAAAATAACTTACACGGTCACCTTTTCCTACAGCAAACCAACCATTGTCCTAGATGGTTCATTGCTAAATTTGATATCTTTTACGTACTGTAACTGGCTTTAGCATGCCCCGCTATCGGCAGGCCACTTCTAATCGTTATTCCCATTCGCAACACACCCCGGCAACGTGCTTGGGACAGCTAATCCAATGAAATTCAGTTGTACAAGCATCTTCATTGGCTTGCGTCTTCTTTGCTTTCTATTCCGTCTTCCTGCGTTTGGAGTGCTTGCGTACACAAAAAAACAACATTTGAAGCACTGGGTGGAGGAGCTTCCACCAGAGCCAGTCGAAAGCCGAAGCGGATCAATTAGAGTAATTGTTTATGGTCACTATCTCCGCCGAGGGCATTTGCTGAAGGAGAGAAGAGAGTCTACGGGAGCTTTTTTTCCGTCGGAACCGGAGATGTCTTCTGGCCCGTGTTTCATAACGCCCAAACGCACCACCGGCTTGAATGGCGTCCATCATTCGAAACCGGGGCGCACGCGGACTTTCAATCTTCATTAGACAAATTACGCGCGTAGGCTGCTGATTTTCCATCGTCAAATTAAATTAATGACCGGACACATTCATTATGGGCGGAGCAGAGCGTGCGTTCGTCGATCGGAGTCGAGATGAAGGCAAGATCGTTGCAATAGTTAGGGCCGGCAAAAGATCCTACGAATCGAGCTACAATGGTAAAGTGGAAACACTAGACTGCCCGTAGCCTCAGCCTGGCTTTGCACGAGCTGACCTAGGTTGAAGTCTGCATATAGTATATCAGCATCGTTCTTCAATTCAAGGTAATTTAAAAGGAGGAAGCTTGAACGCTAATGCTCATGTTCCGTATTATAGATTTATTTAGCCACTGTTTGCTTTCCACGCTTGAATTGTTTTTTCATGCTACATTAAGTTGAATTTATTGTTATTAAATGTTGTTATTTATTGTTGTTAAAATACATTCACAAAACGAAGCATTTTAAACATGAATGGAATTTTCACATTATAAAAATACTCTTTTTAACGTCAATCACTAACCTATCGATACTGTTCAGTTTCGACCCTTAAATCAAACTTTAAACCAAAGCGCAAAAAAACACATAATTTCTGTCGACTCACCTTCGGTTGAAAGTTCGGTTTTTTACCATCTTCCCAATTTAAAGTATCCCATCCCGCTTCAAATCAATCGGTACGTCAATTTAAACTTCCAAGATGAGTTTCGGTTCGATTACCAATCGATGTGCTGCGTTCATCCAATCGCTGGTTGCATTGAACCTTACCACAATATTTCATTGCTCCTTTTCGCTTCAGGCGGATACGCCTGAACAGTGTGTTAGAGGTTAGAAGGTGCAATCAGTCTCGATTAGCTTCGATCATACTCCGCCAAGATGGCGGAACAGTTTCAGCCACTTAGGTGTTTGCGCTTTTGGCATCGCACGTTCAATTTAACGGGTGATTTGAGCGTTAGTTGATCGTTAAATCAACTGAAGAATGACAAACGGTGCACGGTGGCTTGGTAAACTGTAACTCAAACGCATATGTTACATCAGTTGCTTTCAACATGCTGGATACCGTGCTACTAGGGAATAAAGGATAAATCAGTAAGAGCACATCATGTTGTTATCGTTTGGCAAGACTACATCATACGGATCCATTTTTAAAGTTTTTTCAAATCAAAGAGATCATTTTCAAAACCTAAATTTTATCCAACCACACTTTCAGAACAGCAATCCCTGGTTTAAATTTCAAGTATCTTAAATCATTTTATTGCCTGTTATTTTCTAAACTTCAAGTTTTTTTTAATTTTTGTAGTTGTTTTGGTGGGAATGTTTTTACTGATGAGGCTTATTGTTGCCCAACAGTTCTACAAAAAACCAATGCATTTCTGTACATAAGTTTAAGCTTTATGAGATTTTAAAGTTCCTTAGTAGCTGTACAGTAACTAACAAATGGATATGTTAATTATATTATTTCATGTAACGTTAATTTTCACGTCCAAAATTATTTAAAATACAGATAAATATTTTAAGTGAATCTCTTAATTTAAAGATTTTTATAGTACTTTTCTAGCATCTAGACAGTAAATTGAAGCAAACTATGTGACTATGTAATGCGTATCTTAACAACCAATATATCATTCCAATAGTTTGTGTCGTATTTGATGTTCAAGATCCAATGCAAACATCAAACACAACTTTGAAGATCCTTAGTAGCCGGGGTGAAGAT
>VTWG01002480.1:0-10001 GCA_008817895.1 Anopheles fontenillei
CACTGCTCCTTACTTGCTGGCTGAACGGATTCAATAATTGTTTCCTATATATCAGATTTTGCAATGTTTTGTTGGAATGCTGTAATCTTCAGATCATCGTTTTAATCCAAGAACTGGCCGTCACGTAAGTTTTTTTGGCTTCTTTCTTCGTACTACGCCTGAGTAGAACCACATACTATTTCTGCGAGATACTGTTAAAACATCAAGGCATACTAGATTTTGTTATGGAACAAACTGTCGAATTGCGTGTCGATGTATTGGTGAGGAAGAACACCATAAGCCCACCTGATATATACACTCACTTTGAAGGTAATGGAGAGGTTGAGGTGGCAGTAGGTTGCTAGAGAAAATTTAATTTAATTTCAATTTTTATTTAAGAAAAAGTAACATGAGATAGGATTGAAAAAAACAATTACAGTCTGAACTCACTGGTTGTACTTCGATTCCCTGCCAACTATTGAATATGTACTTTTCTGTTGGCATATTTTTTCCATACAAAAACAGAGATTTTTCTCGACAAGCCATGAGATTTTCAATGAAATTTTCAAAAACTGGTTTTTCCATACAAACGCATAATTTTTAATTGAACTTTAAGCCTACTAATGAGCGCTCAAATAAAAAGCATGCCAACTAAAAAGCATTTAACTTTTGAACTCTCACTGTATAACAGGTCAAAGAACAATAGAATAAAGTCGATTTTTATATTATTTTTCTTTCCTTTATCTTTCTATGCATGTTAATTAATCAAACAGTGATATAATAAAAATATACAATAATAAAAATATATCATTGTTTTAATGTTTTAGTCTTGATTTATTTCTATAATATTACGTGTAAAAGCATGCATTATAACAGAAAAAAAAATAAAAAGCGCTTGGCTATACTGATTAATTTTCATTCATGATTTAACTAATTTTTACAAAAATCAGCATAAAAAAATTATAGAATATGGACATATTTTGTACCTTATTTACATTTTACATTAATTACGTTTTTCAATTACCCCTTCAATCTACCCGCCATCGTTGTCAAATTGCCCATAGTGCACAGACCCCCTATCCGCACCGGGCACCCGATCCGATCGGGGAGCGATGTTTTTCTTTTGCGCTTTGTTTCGGTTCAACACGCGTGCCGATAAGACGCGCGCCGCCGCTGTCGCTCCCACAGCGTTCGCGTAGCGCAGATATTTACCATTTAGTTTGCTTTCCCGCGCTTCCCCACAACCAAGGCGCGGTGGGTCGGCGGGCTGGTTGTAACCGAGCCAAATAGACGGGCCACCAGCCATTTGGTGGATCCTCTTCATATTCGGTCAGCCGGTCGGTTCGATATCATCCCCCGGTGTTTAGTGGTGCCTTGCCCAGGTCTGCAACAGTTCGCGCGCATTCGCTCCCTAGCAACGGGTTGGGGCCGCATGGGCGCCGTTTCCCACTTTCAACCCCCACCGATGCAACAGGTGTTTGGTGTGCGGCAGAGTGGCTGATCGGGATATCGGCCGCGGCACGTAAGTGATAACGGCCGATCAGTGACATAGTACAGTGTCTAAATTTATAACAACAACCCGCATCACTGCGTTCTGTGGGTTAAAGAGTGCTGTTAGAAGTGCCCAACAAAATAATGGCAAACAACAGGCAACCGTGTGTGTGTGTGTGCGTATGTGCGTGAGTGTGTCGTGTAGTGATTAATTCGTAACCCGATAGCATCAAATTAGTTGGGTTGGCGATGGCGATGCTGGTGTATCGAAAATAAGTGTGTAGTGCTTTACCCGCCCAGCCACATCACTCACACGGATCGATTGAAAAAGCGTGCGTAGAGAAAAGGGCACTATGTGCTAACACAGTAACGCATTTCAGTGCTAATGTGATAGTTGTGCAAAGCGTTACAACAGTGGCTGCGTACGTGAAATCGTCAGCAAACGGGCAGCGGCAAATTGCTTGATTAAATCAAAACAGAAAGCGCAAGCCATTTAAAGAGCATTCATCTTGCATCGTCAACAAGCCACCACCACAGACCGGTAGGTAAGTGATGGCAAAGTTAATCAAACATCATTACTGTCAGTTGTTAAAATGTGTACACCTCTGTTTGCAATGCGAGGTGTTTGTGCGACCCTGGGAGTAACATCAATTCGCTTCAAACTTTGCATTATTTGTTCGCAAAGCTCATAATCCTCTCCCTCTCAAGTCGCTCGTGACGTTCAACTTCTTGCCCGCATCGCTTCTATCGGCGAGCAAAAACTATCGCCCTATGATTAATCGCCACCAGATAAAGCGCAGGCACTGGGGTTGACAAAACGCAGCCACCATTCTAAACCTTCCACCACACAGTGTCGCTGCCCAAGTGTGCACTCGAAACGATTGACAAAGTGAGCGCCAACATTTGAGTGACAGCTTCATCGCGATAGCGCTTTGTGCTGATCTTCGCTTGCGGGGGACAGAAGACAGTGAAAAGTCACAAGAAAATTGGCAACAAAAAGAGGAACGAAATGCAACCGTCTGATAACGATAAAGGTGCATAACTTTTCGGATCGGATGAGGATTACATCCTGCCCCCTTTCCGGCACTGTCCCGGTAAAAAGTTCCCGGACACTGAGACTGACGGAACTGACCGGTCCTATCCGTCCTTTCTCCACGAATTGGCGGTGATTGGCGACATAATGAGGCAAACGGACCTTTTTCCCTTGAGCAGAACGCAATCGCTAATGACGCGCTTAAACGGTTACTGATTGTACACAAAAATCCTCCTCCGGTTTCGCTTAACCCGCACCGAACAGTAAAGAAGGATGAAATATGACACGTTGGGCTCTTCTTTCCTTGTTTTTTTTTTAATCATATTTACTTGCCACACGGCCGCACAAATTGGAAGGCGTTACTTTCTTTTGAATTTTAATTTTTGCTCCTCACCGTGCTCCTTGACTCTGCGACTAGCGAGTGAACTGCTTTCGCCGGCTTGATATGACGCAGAGCCGTGGTGTGGAGTGAGGTTTTTTGAGTGCAAATCCGTACTTGCTTAACACCTACCACTGTGGCAATGTAAATTGATCGCAAATGCGTTTGCGGGGGGGCAAATATTATGTTTCGAAGGCGTAAACATCCGACGCGGTGCCGACCGACGTGGTACCCTCTGACCGCTACGGTAAAGCTTCATTAGCAACCCCTCAACTCAAGTTTGTTGTCTCAATAGCCCTAGCTTTGGTTGTAATTTGAGCGGCTGCATTGGGCAGCTTTTATCTAGCGATCACTCGTCATCTTTATCAAGCCTCGTGCTGATTAACAGGCAAGTGATTGGAGTTGTCCCACTGCCAATTCCCCGCTGCAAGTGCTTTGCTACAAACTCATCTCAACCACCCCCTGCTTGAAGCACACTCACCGTTATAAGCATCTCATTAAGGTGCTGCCTTCTTATTCTTCACTCGCCCAAAAACCAACTGGACACAAACTTCACCTGACAGACGACGGCACCCGAAGCGATGGCACGAGATTGGTACGGCCGATGGTTATTATCGACAATTAATGTATCCCCCCCGTCCAGGGGATCGTGAGGAGAGTGGGAAGATCTTTTCGCGCATGCAGTGCCTAAATGACACACTCATACAGTCAAACCGTGCTTTTTGGTCAGTGGCCGAAGGGAGCAGCGAAGGCAGCTTAAGGTTGTGCGCAAATTATTCAACACCTTCACCGCAAAGAGAGCGCGTGCGTGAGGCGTGAGACGTGGTTGCAAGTAATGAAGGTTTGCGTGGCGATTTTTCCCTTTTTGAAGAGGCAGCCTTTTTTTTGTTGGCGCACATCACCCCAACAACGTGACAGCGTGAAAGCAGCAGCGCTCATAATGATACGTTTTTTGCCCTGTCCCGGTAATAAGAGGTTTACGGGTCGCGTTTTGATAATCACTGGTGGCGATGGAATATTAATCATATAATTTGCACCGTGGTGTAATGAGGAACTAATTTAAGAATTTGGAAGAAATGTTTTTTATGAAAGCTGATTTGAAGAGATATTTTTTTGGGCAAAATAATATTGGAAATTGTCCTAAAAAGATGATTAAAAAGTGAAGCTTATTACAACAAAATTAAGCTAAAGGGAAAACAAACAACTTTAAGCAGCACCCTTCGTCGTTCCCACAAACTCTATAGAATTGGAAATTTTTAATAACTTTCTTTCCTTATTATTTTAAAGCAAACACATATCATGGATCTCAGAAGAAGTATCTAAATCCGATATGTTATGTTATCCTGAAGAAAGTAAATCATGCTTGCTCAATAAGAATCGATCCACATCTGACCTCACACGAGTCTCAATGCTTATCGATTAGACCAACGGACTGCAACAATCATGATGAAGTATTAGTGTAATAAAACTATCAGTTTTTCAGACTTATATAGCAGGATTGAGATACATTCATAGATGTTAGGTTTTATCGATAAGCTTGCAATTTTTTGAAAATTTGCAATAATTTACAATATGACTGTCCAACGATAACTCTTTCATTATTGAGAATAAACCACGATAAAAAAAATAAAAAAAATAATGTCAAACGTAAGTGCGTGATCTATGTTAAGCAATCTGTGTAACGTGAAATATGTGTAGATGTCCTGTATTACTATGTAATGAGTAACTGCAGTTGTCATCACGACCTTTATGATGATTATAAGGTTTTTCTTAAAATATTGAAATAAAAATTAGAACAAAAATATATATAAGAAAGAGACAACACAGGTTTGAGACACGCGCGCGTACAAGTGAACATTTGGAACATTATGATTCTATTTGGGGGATATTATGGTTTGCACACAGTCTGGGAGGTCACATCAGGATTCACACAATGATGATTGTAAGTGGCCAATAACAGATACATTAGATTGTTCTGCTTTGGAAGGTATTGTCCTGGAAGTATCAGTGGAGTTGACCATATGCATGTCACAGTCGTGTTCTGATAATTAGTGCACCGGATCTATTAGTTGGTTCTTGGCGAGCTGCGTAAAAGATGGTAAGGAATTCCATTGAGCCCGTTTTTCCTCGATGGAGCTATGTTAGTAGCCTTGGGTACCCCCCAATACCCCCATGGTATCACTTGGAGGGTTGCTCTGAGAGTTTTCCCATGCCACCACTTGCTAGTATTGATCTTCATTATCTTAAATTATCTTATAGATTTTTACTGTTGCCCTTCTCAAACCTGTGTAGGGGTATGAGGCGGGAGTTATCATGATAAAATTCAAAAAACGGTTCCATAAAAAAAAACTATGCTAATCCTTTCCTACAATGGCAATTCATACGTACTGCCAACTAGAGTCACCAAAATAAAAAGAACGGTGGTAAAGAGAGAACATTTTGTACATACAAGTTAATGATCGATTTTTGGGAAACACCTTCGCATTCGGTTGTGGTAAAAAGATTGTATTTCTAGAATCCTTTTTAAGCAGGACTTACTTCTTATCTACAGTGGCCGGCAGAATAAAGTGGCCACTACTTACAATTTTACATGTTTAAATTTTGTTCGGTCAAAAATGAAGTTATTGTACTGCTTTATTTTTTGAAACATTGTTCGTGATATGCTTAAGAATGCGCAGTACCATAGCATGACAAAAATGAGAAGTTTGCTTCTAGAAAAAATATTTTTTTCCAAAAGTGATCAAAATCACTGTGCCAAAATAAAGTGCCCACTTTATTCATTCTACTGAAAATATTTTTCTGAACAAATATAACACCAAACTTATAATTTATATGCGTTCCTCACGCATTCTTTAAATATTCGAAGATCTTTGACATTATTTATTTTGTTTTTATCTGCACATATTTGGCATTGGTTCTTCCTAAGAGTATTTCAGAGCTTTAACATATTTTGTTTTTCTTAATCACATCATTTTCACCACATTTGCATTAAAATTTGCACACTAAATCGCGATAGGATTAAAATTAAGACTAAGTGGGAGCCATTAAAGAAATTTTATTCGATTTGAATGAAAAAAATATTAAAAAAAATTTCGTGTATAACTTCAGTTGTCTTCCTGTTGTAGCATCAATTTATTTACTAACTCCGTATTTTTCACAGAAAACAGATAATTTCACACAGGATGCTTATATAGATATTAGCTTTCATTATACCGTCGATTCAAACCATGCTCCCCACTTCTCGTATAGAAATCCCCTCCCTAGTCATCACATTGCACTCTTCATACATATTGGTTTGTTGGATCGCGTCTAGATATGTTTGAACATCAGTTCTAATTTGGACTCATCTGTCCAAATATCAGTTTTTCAACAATTTAACGATATATCTGCATGTTCTTGATCATATTGAAGCCAATAGGCTTTGTTAGTCTTGCTGTAGCTCGGGCGAGGAGCTTGAAGGACGCCACATCTAACGGACAGTAAATTACGAAAATGGCAATGTGATAGCTAGGGGGTGTTTATCTTTAGAAGTAACGGGAAAACTGGTGTGAATCGAAAGTACAACTATGGTTGATACCTATTTTAACTGTATTTATCAATACTTTGGGATATTTCTTTTTAAAAAATGGGTTTTGAAAACTAAAACCATGTTTCTACAGGCTAACATCTCAACACACACAATCAATACCAAAAACATTTCTCAACTAGTATCGTATAAAACACCTTGCATGTCCTCCATGAAGTCCAAATCTTGGTGCCATCGAGAATTTGTGGCAGATTCTATGTGCGAAGGTGGATAAAACTGGTGTAACAAACAAATAAATTTAAATTTAAAACTCTTGATAACGCTTGAGAAGAACCAGATTTAAAAACTAGATGCAGAACTAGATAAACCTTAAAAAATTAAAATAAAATACGCCAAAGATCCTCGAACATGTAAAGAAAGCGAGAGGAACGCATATAAATTATAAGTTTGGTGTTATATTTGTTCAGAAAAATATTTTCAGTAGAATGAATAAAGTGGGCACTTTATTTTGGCACAGTGATTTTGATCACTTTTGGAAAAAAATATTTTTTCTAGAAGCAAACTTCTCATTTTTGTCATGCTATGGTACTGCGCATTCTTAAGCATATCACGAACAATGTTTCAAAAAATAAAGCAGTACAATAACTTCATTTTTGACCGAACAAAATTTAAACATGTAAAATTGTAAGTAGTGGCCACTTTATTCTGCCGGCCACTGTATACTGATCTTACTGTGATCTCATCATTAAGTCACTCATAGTAACCCTTGTCGAGCGAAAATCGTGCAATGTCAGGAAGGTTGATTTATATTCCATAAGAAAAAAAGAAGAAGAACTAGAAGAAGAAGAAAAATAACTAAGTAAGTGAGTAAGAAAAAGAAGAAGAATAAAAGTAGGAAGAAGAAGGAAAAGAAGAACAAAAGTAAAAAGATGAAGAAGAAGAATAAAATAAAAAGAAGAAGAAGAAGAAGAAGAAGAAGAAGAAGAAGAAGAAGAAGAAGAAAGACGGAATATATAAAAATCACTCAAGGTCGAAAGAGTAACAGCAATTAATTAGCAATTAAGAGTGACTATAATCAACTTATATTCTAGTCTTTTTATTTATTAAAAACAAATTGCTTTAATCGTGTTTCTCACTAAATGGAGTAATCATAAAAAAGCATTAAGTTTTAACTTTCACCACTTCCGTTTATTAAAATGCTACCTAAGCTAAAGCACCATTTTGTGTGAATCTCTAAAACCTCACAAATATGACACTCAATATCTATCATTACTCATCAGTCAACCGTTTGGTTTGCCGGTAAATATAATCCCATTGCACAGTGCAGCCCACTACCACCACGCGAAAGCGATTTCGTTCGATTATGCACCGCCAGCCCAGCCCTTGCCTACCCTTGTGCCGCAGCATTTTTACATCACGCCTGCGGTTTGTATGACCGTTCCGCCATCCGGACCGCAACGACTTGAAGGCTATCTGTCTGTTCGCGGTTTTGTATGACAACTGCGCGTACCCGGTGACGTCTCGCGCTGCCCCGTAGAATGCACATCCTTCCCATCAGACGAGATCAAATTCGCGCAAAACGTGCAATGGGGGAACAGCAGAAGGAAACACGGCACCAAAACGCAGCAGCAAGACGCAAGTCGCCTCACACCGCTCACACCTCACACTCACAAAAATGTCAATCCAATCAGGCCCGCCTGTCAGCCTCGCCGGACAATCGGAAGCGGCAATCGGAGTGCGCTCCACACTTCACGTATTAGTTCCACATTATTATGACGTGAAGGCGAGCGTTTAATCCGAGTGTTTTTTTATAATGCAACCATTCTCCAAAACTGCATTTTTGCATCATTCAATCTCTGGTGGTTCTGTCCTTTTTCTTTCATTTCTACTGCCGTCTGACTGCAGCACTGATATGCCAGCACGTGCAATCATAATTTAATAACCGATGCGCACCTCCAATAAAGGTCGCCCACCCGTCTCCGTCTCCACCGGCCGTGCGCTCACGTGCGCTCAGAACGGAAGGTGCTTCGGAAAGTGCATTCTGCCACTTGCAGCTACACAAACACTCGCGCCTCGCAGTTTGCTTACCCTTTTGCACGTCGCGAGGTTTTAGCATGGCGTCGATCCCGCTCGCTGTGTGTCGTTTGCCTCTGTGGCCACTTCTCGGCAACGCGCTCGGATCGATACAGCGCTCGAGACCTTGAACCAGCAGTAAGTAAACACAATTCCCCAGCGAAGAGAAAACGGGACTAATAGAGCAGTGTGGGCAAGAGAGAGAGGGAGATAGTGGTATGTGGTTGGAAAGTGTTGTAATTTAAATAAATATTGCACACAGGTTGGTGGTACTAAGCCGGGAGCGATGGAGAGAAGGTGTCATCATCGAAGATGCGCACTCAACACAGCGAGTGATGACATTCTTGACAGATGTTAGAGCGCAACCCGACAACCCGATGTCAGCTTTCAACCGCAATTAAAACGGTAAAGTGCATTGCGTATTCACACACACACACACACACACACACAGACACGTACACGGTTGCCCTTTTCGGTGCCACTAGGTGCCACGAACACCGAACTCCATTCATTTGTAACAATTATACGTCGATCGGCGCCGGTTTGGTGTCCTCCATAGGCGGCGGTTGCTGACGATGCACGATCTCACGTTTCTCACATTATCGTTTCGCGGCAATATGGTGGTTGCCAGCGGCCGACACACACAGCCACACATACACACACACATCCGGCCGATTCTCCCGGCCGATCATTACCGATTTTTGCTGCACCACAGCATTCTGCAGCCGCGTTCCTATGACAAATGACCCCAGCCGATTGCTAATGATGATCAACGGCGCACGACCACAGTGCGGATTGTTTCCAGCGCGTAAAGGGTGTAAAGGTCGCGATGTCGGCACATTAGCAATTACAGGGTGTGTTTGCCAGTGTGTGTGTGTGTGTGTGTGTTGGAGCGAAATAAAAACGTCCTGATTTTATGACGGTGAAGTACAATGCATTTGTGGATCAGTAGGCTTCAAGTGAAACCTGCATACAGGTACAACTGCAAATGGTGGAATTTTGTTGCAATCGACCTACAATCTTACTCGTGGGAACATGGATGATTGGGTTGTGGCTAGAGATTTATTCGAGTTGATTTTATAATTCGATATAATTTTTGGTGACCATACGTAGGACTGACTATCCTGCTATGGTAACAATAAGTCACTGAAAGCCAAGCTCATTTCACTAGTGGGGGTGGGTACAGGCAGGCCTTGACCGACAACGGTTGTTGTGCCAATGAAGAAGATAATTTTTGGTGTAATTTTTACAACGGGGTTCACAGATAATCAATACTTTGTGCTATAAGAACCATCTCGTCATACAAAGCAGAAACCATTAATAATATGCAGACAATTTCATAACCTTGTTGACCCAATGAAGTACACATTAAGTACGTTGCACGATAATTACTGACACAGTGGCAAACACATCAGCACAACAAACTTCTGGGCAGCTAATAAGCAAGTATTTTTAACGCCTCGAAGTCATTTATTCACCAACTTGAATATACATTGTAAGTACCTCCGTTGCAAATCGGT
>VTWG01002486.1:0-16272 GCA_008817895.1 Anopheles fontenillei
CCTTTTCCCTTTTCTTTCTCATTTCTTCGTCGTCATTTTGCCCGCCTAGAAGCCACACACTATTGTTGACTTTTAATGCTGCAGCTGCTGCTGTTGCTGTTGTTGTTGTTGTTGCTGTTTTGTTCTGTTTAATTTTTGTTTTTGTTTGCAATTGAGATTGCTTGTTTGTAATTCCTGGTTTTTTTGTTTGTTATATCTTTCATTAATCGAATCATGTAGTTCCCGCTAACAGTTTTGCAGCCATTTCTGAAGGGAGGAAAGTTGAAGAAAGTTTCACATTATACCAGTTGTTGGATCTATCGTTGCTTCTTATGATATTCTTCTTCTGCAGATACAGTTCGAGTATGATTGTTTTCGGTGAGAACTTTTGTTTTATAATGTAAGTGTGTTGCATGTGTTGTACGTGTGGGTGGGTTTGTGTTGTTTGTTGTATGAAAATGTGTATAACGTGTCCGACGGGTAGGATAAGATAGCAGAGAATAACAGAAGAAGATGTAGAAAGAAAAGGTAGTATATATTAGCATGCATTATTGTTTGATGTGTTGCCCGTTTGTTGCAAGTAGTTATGTTTTGTTGTCGCTTTTATAGGCTGTTTGTGTTTGTTTAGTATTTCGCAACCCCCGGTCCTTGTGAATTCCGGTGCAACTCCCATCCGGACCACTCTCGGTAGCATGGATTGACTATACGATAACGCGATGCAAGAAAGTCTAGTAAATGCCCATAGAGGCTTATCTAATCGCGTAATCGTCTTATAGCAAATAAATCAAGATTGTTAAAAATGAAGTCTACATCGTCAGTGAAGATGGTAAATTAGACACATCTTCCTCGTTCAAGAGCCGAACAAAAAACAATGAAAATGCCAGGGGAAACTCACAAAAGTAATCCTCGTACTACTCATTTTTCAAACAATAGATAACTAAACGCAAGAAGAGTATCAAAGCATTACATACATTTTACAAACAATAATCCTCGCGTTGTTAAGATGCTTTCTTTAAAAATCTCCATCCAATTGTGACGAAAAAAAGGTCCTAAGATAAAGATAACATTTCTTCTGGAGCTGATAGGACGTTATACATGCGTCTAATCTATCAAAGCGATCGGTTTAATCTTGCTTACAGTAAACTCCTCCTTATCTGCAACCTTTCCAATTATCAATTATCAATCAATTATCCAAATATCTCGAATTTAAATAAAAATTTTGACAGTCCCTTTGTTTTCAATCTATTTTTGTCCCTCAAAATTTGAAAATCTTTAAAATCTGAAATCTTTTATCTGTAAGATGGATTCACAATTACTTTTAATATTTCCTCTGCAAATTATTCTTCATCTTCTTTCCTATTTTCTATCTCTTTTCATCTTAAAACAAACCCGAATAGTTGTTGTTATTTCTGTTTTGCCATGGTTCCTTCGATTCGAGAGAACTTCGAATAATACGCCTGCTCTTCTATCCGGCTTAAAACTGTCCAACGTCCATTTTTACGAACAACACATGTGCATGATTTTGGCTGGTCATGAAGATGTGTGTGTCCTCTGTTGTAAGCTTTACTCCTCAGTAGTACGCTGTGGCAATATGGCTTCGAAACGTTGAGAAAACAGATACATACATTGAAAGATCAGATACGTTTGTGTAAAACGGAGTTGTAGAAGGATAGAGGTATGGCACGAATGCGGGCGCAAATGGTAGCAGAGTAGTGTTTCAGTTTCAGAGAATGTTTCCCATAATAACAATGCATTTTGAGAAGAAAATAATAAGGAAAATTGTCGAAAGTTTTCACATCAACCATTACTTGTGTCTGTATGTATTATTTGTGCATGTGTATGTACGTGCGAGTGTTTGTGTGTATGTGTACGTGTGTTCGTGTGTAGGGAAGATGGGAATAAATCGAATCTGTAACGTTTTAAGTTATGCTATATAAACCAACCAATTAGTAATTAGTGCTCGAATGGGTAAACGTGTACAAGGCAAAAAAATGTGCAGCTCAAGAAGGTATCACGGCAATAGTCGTTTCCCAATGACAGCATACCACTGCACCACCGTTGCATCATAATCCGTTCCTCCTAATATGTGGTCCAGCATTCCTTCCATCCAACCCGATGATGATCATGATGATGTTAAGAGATGCCTTCCGTTAGTGTTCATCTTACATCTCGATCGTAAGGAGAGCAAGCAGCATAGCGATCCGATTCGCAACCATCTCTAGATTCACAGGTATCACCGCATCGCATCTTCTGTTTCTCTCGCTTTCCCGAGATTTTACTTTCTCTTTCTCGCTCCCGTAAACAGAAAGAAAAGTCCACCAGATTTCACACATAGCACGTGTTCGTCAAGAATTACTTTTATTGTTTTTTTTGTTTTTTGACAAATGAAGCCGCTGTGTATTATTCTGATCCGAAAAACTTATTGAAAATTAAAAACAATTTAAAACGAAGCATATTGTTTGTGTGTGTGTGTGTTTTTTCTGCAACTATCTTGCTGTTTATGTGTACGGTTTTGGTGCGTTCGCCTTTTCCTGTTGTTTCCTAACGCTTCTGATGCTGCTGCTTATTGTATCTGTGGGTTTAATACACAAATCACCCGATTGCTATGGTTTTGTTTGTTTTCTTTTTTACCTCACTGCTTCTAAACACTAACTTGCTCCCTCCAACACACCTTCGCAAGGGAAAGGACACACAGAAAAACACGTTTAGTTTTGTTCTAAGGCCAGACGTACGTAAACAAAGAGTTTCTACTAAATAATAGTGTCTGTGCAGAAGTAGTGTGCGAGTGTTACGGTCAGGTTTCATCCACGCGTACGGACACAACACACTTTATCATTCATAATGGAATTTAGCGGCACTCGATTATTGCAAACGTGGAACCAAAAATTAAACATTTTTTGCACCCCTTTTGCCAGAAACGCATGTGCAAGAAAGGGAAACATAGAAGGAAAACGTTGCTGGGCATAACACCACATCACATTCTGTCCTCTTTCTTCATGCCACAAACATGTTTGTGTTTGTGTGTTTTCTCCTGTTGTTAACAATTACGAATGATCTTGGAAGGGACATTTGTTACAGCTTTGTCCCATGGTTTGCTTGCATGATTTATCTACCTTTTCACGATCAAGACGACGACACAATAAGGACGAGGCTCTATCGATCGCGATAGTCACTTGCATGCGCATACAACAATTAGACATGTTTCGCAGCTTCTCTCACATGATCATCCTTCTATTCATTTCATACAAAGCTTGTCATTTCAACCTGTTTCACACTACGGCGCGCACCTCACTCATTTACAATCATTCTAACTTATTTGTTTGTATATCAGACGTGTCGCTCTCTTCTTTAACTCATTGATCTTCGAGTAAGGGTGGAGGGCGCACTGATGCTTTTAATCGCTAGAGAATAGTTGTTGGTGCTTTTGCCGTCTATTGTTGTTAGACCAATGCGTGTATGTGTGTCAAACATATGAATGTGATTAACTAAGCATTCTCCTTCGTGCTTCTATCTGCTCCATTCAAGTATGTAACAACAAGGGACAGTTTATTACATCATTATTGAAGGGCAAAGCAAAAACTCATCGTAATTATTTTAACCCTCATGTTGTTTTTAATGCTTTGCAACGCCAATCTGTCAGCTGGTTTTGCAATGCATTTGCACTCTTGTGTTTTTTCTTCCTCTTCCTCTGTTTTCCTGTGATCTCATTTATGCTCTTCTTGCCTTATCGCGCCTCTTGCACTGATGTGCATTTACAGTGTTACAGCAAGTGTTGCATCTCCTCTTTTATAATTATTATCAATTATTATTATCAATTACACATTAATTCTCGCTTTTCCCATAATTCATACCTTACCTACCTCCGAATGTGTATATGCACATGTTTAAGTGTGTTTGGTGTGAGTGTTTTGTTTTACTTTTAACTGTGTATTTATGTGACTGTATGTATGGATGCTCGTGTTGTGTATTCGCTCTTGGGGTTTGTGATTAAGGAGGGGAGGGATGTTTAGGGACTGTGTTATGCTTTCTTCCTTCTTCGTGGAAAGGAGAAAAGAGTGTTGCTATATGGGCCCTATTAGTGTTGATGTTTGTGTTGGTTTGTATGAAAGTCTGCAGGCTAGTTAGTAGTTTGTTTAATAGCATGTTCCTTCTTTTCTACTCTTAATTTATTCTAATTTTTCGTACACATTGTATTTCACCTTTCACATTTTCTTTTTTTGTCAAGGACAAAAAAGCACATTAAACAATAAAAAAATAAAATCCTTCCTTACATACCATAACTAGTGTTTGCTTTTTTCCTTATTTTCAACGTTTTCATTTAGTACTTTATATCTCAACCGCTTGCTTTATTTATAAGAATTATACTTCACATTTTGTTTTGTCAAATAAAAGAAAGTAAATTAATACACCTTCGCATGCGCCCACACACACACACACCCGACTATTTTTCAATTTATGATCCTTTTTTAACTTGCTGCATGATGTTGTATCTGTTGTTTCGTGTTCCTTTGTTTGTTTGCGTATCTTCTGTGTGTATTTTTATTGTATTTTATTGGATTGAAGTTTGCACTCTACCCTATTTATCCTTCTCTGCTTTGCATTAGGTTGTCGGTCTAAGAATTCATTATATATATATATTTATGTTTTATAATTCTTATGCGTTTTTCTACAGCTGATTACAAAGGGGGTAGTCGTCACGTGTTTCCTCTTCTTCTCTGCATTTGTTTTACATATATAATCTGCCATATTTTGGGGACTTCTAGTACTGGATGGTCGTGACATTGCGGAGTGCCAGTGTTTTGTTGTTGTTGTTTTTGTTTGTGTACGCCTATTTCTGTCCTTCTATTTCTCTTGCCTCTTGGTGGTATGTAACTGTGTACAACATGGGGTTTAGGGTAAATTTCTTTTTTCTTTTCTTTTACGTTTTGCTTCTTGTTGTTACAATTGTAAAGATAGTAGCAGCGTACATATGTATATTTAATATTATTTTCATTATGATAAAAACTAATGTACTTCTGATGGTTCCGGCTTAACCGAATGATGATTACTTGGATCTGGGGCACTAAGAGGCTGTTGGTTTTGTGCGTATTGTTTGGTTTAGTTTTTTTTTTTTTGTGTAATTCGACGCGTACAGGTGGTGGTAGAGTAGGTAGTAGATCGAATCGCAGCGAAAAATTGGATGCGGATGCGGAAAAAAGAGGATAAATGGATAGATAACGTACCGATTAGTAAGAGTTAGGTGTATGTAAACACAAAAAGAGATTTAAAAACAACAACCGACAGTCCATTTTCGTTCACCAGCACACACGGAGTAGGAACCCGCATGGATGAATTTTGTTCACAAAGGGGGCAAAGTTTTATCAACTGATAATCGTGTGAACAAGTGTGTTGCAAAACATTAGATTCAGGGGGTTAAGAGTTAAGGATAATGAAGACGAGGACAAGGAAGACATAAATACTTCACAGCATACTAAATACGAGCAATAGGTGGACACCAATAGGAACGAATGTAGAGAAAATGCATCTGTTCGTTCTAGCGTATCATATCACAGCAACTAGTCCTAACTATTTTGAGTATAACACTACGCATATGGAAATCAACATCATTTGTAAAAAAAAAGTGCTACTCGAACTATTTCAAATGAAACTAAACGCCATGACGGCTTATGGCATTTCCCTAGTACTATTTGAAGCACATGTGTAAGAGATAGCCGGTAATTTAAAACAATGAAGCATCACATGAAATCAATGTCAACTGTTTGTAATACCACAATAAATAGTAACTAGAAAACTGAACAGCTCATCGATCAGTCCGCCCAGTAAGAATCACGATTATTGTTGATTGAAATAATTAATAAAAAAAAGTTTGTTATAAAATAACAATATCCAATTTACACACAAACAGACACATATAAATGAACTATTAAAAATAAATTGAAGGTACTATCGGGATAAGAGAAACAATATCATTGCGAGTGCGTAAGGAAGTTAAGCGATTAACCCCTTGAACATGGTAACGGCAAGCGAGTGCAGAGTCAATAATGTGATTGATACATTCATCGAGCCTATCCAAATTGATAAGGAAATTAAACTTATACTCTTGTGCTCGCATAATTTACGACCATTATTAAGGTCTGCTCCGTATGTCGTATTAATCAACAAGTTCAGTTGTTTGATTATGCATCATTTTAGCTCAGCTAGGATAGCATGATTGACAGAGAGAGTGATGAGGGAAGTTGAAGGTAATGGTTTCCGGCGGTCGTGGTGGTGGTGTCGATATTGGACAGCAGTTGCAGTAGTAGTTTCGGAAATGGGAGGAGGTGGTATAATACCTTGTGGTGGTGGCGCTGTAACAGCGGAAACAGGCGGTATTACGGCAACGGGCGGTGGCGGGGGACCGCCGCCGCTGGGTGGCGCATGCGATCCTGCACTGTGTGGTGCCTCGAGCGGTGTTGTACTATGGGCTTGCTGTAATCCACCTGAATAATAGCCGCCATTTATACCAGCTATAAGTTTTTTTCTTGATTTGTAAATTATTATTTCACTTTTCTGCGTATATGGGGTTTTGTTTTTTTTTTTTAATTTAAATTAAATAGATAGATTTTGTTTTCAATAATGTACTGTCTTTTTGTTTTTAGTAAACATAGCTAAAGTTAAAGTTTGATTCGTTTAGAAACTAAAAGCATGACAATGAACAACATATCACTACGATAGTTTTTCTTATCGTTTTGTTAATCATCGTTTTACTGTGGTGGGATTGGCATTTGAGGAAACAGTTTAGGTTGTTGTTGTGGTGGTTGTGGTCGTGGTTGGTTGGTTGGTGAAAGTGGTATTTATCGAGAAGAATCGAATTGGAAGTATGAGAATGCTAAATCATTTTTCTGTTGCATGGTTTTTTTTTTCAATTTGTTTTAGTTGAAACATTCAAAGAAAGATACGCGCGCGCAGCAGAAAACACACACTACGACTTGTTTCACAATTCAGTTGAAACATTTTCAGTCGTAGTTTGCTCAATTGTAAAAAGAAGGTGAGGTAACACAAGAGGGTGTGTTAAGTATATAAGCAACTTTAAAGTGCGTATGTTTGTGTGGTTGTGTGTATAGATGTGATTGTGTTGGACTGTGGGGAAGGCTATGACTGTGATCGATAATTGTGATCGATTCCGGGATAAATAATACCCCAGAAAAATGTGTCCCTGTTTGTGTGAGTTTGTGTGTGTATGTGTGTGTCTCTATGTATGGGTGAGTGATCCTGATATTATATCATCGGCAATAGAGTATGAGAGATAGTGTGAGTTCGTATTGTGTATCGGAGTAAAGACAGCGTAACGACAACGACAACAAACAGAAAACAACAAACAACAAATCGGACAACCTGTGACTACTAACCTTCTGAGTATCCGCCGGCACCACCGCCCGTCGAGGAACGCAGGAAGTACTCCTTGTTCACACAGTTCCGGAGACACTCCGGTATATTGCCAATGATTGCCCGTCGGATTTCGCTCGCCGCCATCTCGCGCAGTTCCGTCGTGGCCGCTTCGCTGTAGAAGGCAGCGTGTGGCGTACAGAGCAGGTTAGGGGCATCTTTCAGGGCACCCTGCCATTGTTTAAGTTCCGCGTTGATCATATTTCATATTTGTAACAGACGATCGATTGTTCGAATGGTGACCGTTTCGTGTGCATTACGTGTATAAAAAGAGAGAAAAAATCAACAAAAACGTTAGAAACAATTTTTAAGTTTTCTAATGAATTCTCTACCCTCGCGATACGCGAATGAGAAGAAATCATTAGTGGTTTTGTGGTTCGCTACCATGCTAATCCTTTCCATGCTTGGTTACCTCTAACGAATGCATGTTTGAGTGGAGTTATGTTATACCAGGAACTAAAAACATTCCAGTGGCTCACCATTACGCGTTGCTGGTATGACATGTACCAAGTATCTGGCGTAAGTAACCATCGCATCAAAAGGATTTGTTTTGAGGTGTTAGTATGCAAATGAGAAATGATGCCCTAGCCGGAATTTTTGTTAGTAAAGCGCGTTTGTGTATTGTATGTTGATGTTTTTGGTTTTTAAATTAAATTTCGACAATTTTAAATATTCGTATGATCATATTAAGCCGTGTAACTCGATAGCCGTAAGGTTAGTAGCTTTGCTTAAACTCTCAAACTCTCAAATAACATTTTAATTCCTTAAAAGATATGAAGAAAGTTTATCTACGATCATAATATGCGATACAAATTTTAAACGAATTTGAAGGTGGAAGACTGAATGATATTTTCAATTCTGGATATTTGTGATTCATATTATTAGTTCTAAGCCACTGAATGTTAAATGAGTGTATACAGTAGAGGTAACTGAGAATCGCACATCTCCAATGATCTCCTAACTATCAATAATAACAACGTAATGGACTGATTGTCCTTGCAAATAGAGTTGCCCCTTTCGTAATCTGGTATGAGAATGAGGGTAATATGCAATGAATGAAGCGAAATGCATGAATCGACTAACAAAAACAATAGCATCAACACAAACGGTGTATAGAGAAAAAAGATAGTATAAGTAGTAGAATAAACCTGAAATACATTGTATGGCTCATTCTCATGAACGTCTAGTGCTGCCGCCCGGATGCGACCCTGCTTCAGTGCGACGGCAAGCGCCTCGTCATCCACCAGGCCACCGCGTGCCGTATTTACCAGGAATGCACCGGGTCTCATCTAAAAGATAAGAATAGGTATTATTAAGGAAAGAATAACAACAACAAAACCCCCAACGTGCCAACGTGCGTTTCTAGGCGATTCTCTTCACCGTAGACTGTACCTGTTTAATCGTAAACTCATTGATAAGATGATGATTATGCTCGTTTAATGTACAGTGCAACGAGACGCAATCGGAGTGGAACAGCAGTTCCTGCAGGGTGTAGACGCGGTTGAGTCCGAGCGATTTCTCGATACCATCGGGCAGGTACGGATCGTAGAAGCTCACATTGAAGCCGAATACTTTTGCTCGCAGCGCAACCGCACTGCCAATGCGTCCCAGTCCGACCAACCCAAGTGTGTCACCGCGTATTCTGGCACATCCCTGAAATCGAACGGACGAACGAAACGATTATCGCAAGTGTTCGCAATGTTTGCCGATGCTCCCAACTTCACCGCCAAAACAAAAACACCTACCTGCGCTGCATCTCGCACCTGTTCCGGGCCAGTAAATTTCTTGCCTTCTCGCACCATGTTCGCCAACCAGTAGGTCCGCCGGTACAGGTTCAGGATCAAGCACATGGTCGTGTCGGCAACCTCCTCGACGCCATAGCCGGGCACATTGCAGACGGCGATACCGAGCTCGCCGGCCGCCTTCACGTCAATGTTATCGACTCCGCTTCCAATCCGGACGATTATCCGGAGGGCTTTGAACTTTTCCAGATCCTCCTTCGTCAGAATGATTGTGTGCCACATCAGTGCGCCTACGGCTTCGTTTAATACCTGATAGGATGGGGCAAAGAAAACAGCAAGTTAATCAACTGCACACCAAAACGACGGTTAAGGCGCAAGCAGCGCGCCAGCACACGATTTTCGGCTTACTTTTTCATGAATCTCTGATGTGCTCTGTGCATCGCAGAATGCAACCGTGGCCACATCCTTCAGTATGGGCATCTCGATCGAACAGTCGCGCCCATCGAGAAGAGCGACCAGCGGGCGCGATTGCATCGGTCCGTTCGAAATTGGCCCGCGGACGTCACCCAGACGTGATCGTTTCGGCATCATTGTTGTTCCAACCAACGCTCTTCCCGGCCAAACGTTCGGCTCGGTTTGTGCGTCTGTTTTTCACTTCCGTGTTCCGAGCTCGCCAAGAATCGCCGATCAACGTCCGGCTCCTGCTCCTTCCTTCTGTCCCGATCAGTTCAGCCGCACGCAGCACACACGCTCACGCCAACACAGGAACTAATTCCTGTGTAATTTTATTGTTCCAACACCCTCACACTAGGCGCGCGTTGCTGTTTAAGATTCCGCACAGCACTCAACACACAAACCAAGACTTGCAAATTTCTGGCAGTTCTTGATGTGAAGCTCCAAGTAGCTGGAAATTAGTATACGCCACAGCGCGCACGTGGTTTTCACACTCTCACACTACTTCTCTTCACACTGTTTTCCCGCACTCACACAAACACACATGCACAGTTTATTTTATATGTTGCTGTTTTACCTTTCTACCGATCATACAGTAGTAGCCCACGCAAGTTCTTGAGCACACTTTGGACGAATATTGAAATAAAACACCATATACATTTGCTGATTTAACTGTTTAAAAAAAAGGATCGAATTTTAATTATTATTCCTGTTCCTCTTTAACAGTAATAAGTAATAGAATTTGAAAACAAAAAAAAACAATCATTCAACGGAAGCCCACAAATAACTTAATTCCAAACATTTTATAATAAACAAAGTCTCTTTTTATGCATCTTTAACGATTTTCGCGCAGTAATGACGGAATGATGACGAGAAATTACAACCTGCAATGAAAGATAAAAAAGATAACTATTATTAGTAACGGTGTCTGATGTAACGATCTCAACAGAGACATGGAGAGCGCGAGGGAACAAAAAAAAGCCAACTTAATAACTAACTTTTCTCATTTGCCCATTGCCCCAGCCTCTCTGAGAAAGGCGAGGGGAAAAATTGTTACAGAAAAGTAGAATGCCATCATCACATCGAACAGAAAAGTTTGTTTTCCTCTCCGTTTGCACGTCTAGAGTTTGCGTTTCTTGCAAAGTTTTCCCTCCACCCAGCGGATGTAACTTTGTCCATCTTCAATCTTTCGCATTTCTTGTCATACAATTAGGACACTTTAGCGTACATTTCTTCACTCGAATTCACCACCCGCCCCCGCCCAACCCTCATATCTCCCCTTTGTCTTCAACACAAATCAAACAATTTTCAAACAAAAAGGTCACAACTCTTCTTTGACGCCACCCTTCAGCATATTTACTTCGCCATGTCTAGGGCGCAGCGTGGCGAAACTTTCCTCTTCCCACGCTAATGTGTGTGGCAAGAAGTTTCGATGAGTTACGCCCGAGCCGGGTGAGAAAGAGATAACATTGCCACCCCGCCCGTACCCAACACAAATAAGTCCTAAGTCACAAGGTTAACACAGGAAAAAAGCCTCCAAAGTTTTATGAAACCAACGTGCACCACAGTAGCGACTTCAAGCGGCCGAAACAACACACACACACTCACAACAATCAGCAGGAAAGGGGCAGGAAACTTCACAATTCCCGGTTGGTGATCGAAAGCACAAGTTGGTACAGAGTGCAATCGAAGGCGAACACAGGGCGAAGTGTGTAGTGAGAGTCCCCGGGAATTACGGGGCAGCACGACGCGGAGATTGTACAATAAAACGAAAAGTTTTAATTAAAATGTAATTAATTTACAAGCTCCCGGGTTCTTGGGCAACCGTTGTGCGGAGAGCCAGTGTACAAACACAAAAAAAGGAGACCCAGCGGTAGGTGGCAAGGGAAGTGCCGAGCCGCAGTAGCCACGTTTTAAGGCAAAATACCTCACCGACAAGATGGTTGCAACGAACACAGCACAAGGCGGCATCCGCGGGACGGAAGAAGAGCGGCAGCGGCAGCAGCAGCAGCAGCAAGATGATGTTTCGTGTCCTTGCTAGATCCGTTTGCCCGCCATATTCCGCCTTCTCTCGCATGAGTCGCTGGTTGGAGGCATACCAGCCAGGAAAAACCATTGGCACGTGGAGAAATAAAACGAAAGGTACGAGGAGGACGTGTGTGTGTGTCTGTGTGTGGCGAGAGGGGCAACTGCACGGATGTGGGAGAAGTTTGTTTCCATAGTTAATAAAATTGAAAAACAAGAAACAAACGATGTTGTGCAGAGATTTTGCGCTGCTCCCGAAAGTTCGATCAAGCGAGTTATTCGGTCAAGTGGAAAAGTTTTGCAAAAACGAAAACAAATGAAATCCGTGAGAGGGGGATGGAACGACAGGGGATGAAACGGACTCTCGCCAAACTAAGTTTCATATTAATTAATTTCGCTTTTCATGTTACGAAAACGTAAAAAGGAAGAATAAAAATGGGAAAGATAATAATGCCGTGGGTGGTATTTTTGTAAGTATTAATTAGGAAAATTAAAACAACAACATCATCGGCAGAAAGATAATTTAAGGCACACAACGACCACTCGTGGAATAAGTATATTTTTCAGCATCTTTAAAGCTGGGACAGCAGCGTCTACTGAATCCTCTGGACAAAGTGAGAAAATACTTTCCAACGTAAAAGCAACGACGCATATAATACATATTAAAGATATTAAACTTCATAACAACAACCCCTTCCCACCCATACGCCCCCCCTTCGCTTTAACGGAAGGAAACAATCTCATACTAAAAACTGCTGCTCTCGCCTTAATCTCCGCGCTGTAACAGGACGGCCGAAAGAAGTTAAAACTTAAAGCTGAAACTTGCTCCACACTTCCAGTGGTACTAATGGTACCAATGGGATGAGGGGTTCATGGAAGAGGGTAGGATAAGAGTTTTGCAAAAAGTGTTACCAGGAACCAAAAAAAACCATAGACGATATGCGCCACTGCTTATAACAACGACACACACAGAGAGAATGGAAAACCATTTTGCAACCATTATCCTTGCCGTTGCGCTAAGGAGCGAAAGCGGGACAATGAGAGTGTATATGCTTAGTCGGTTAGCTCTTTCTAGATCTCTTTCCTTGTTTCTTCCAACTGATTCATTCAACTTTTGCGAACGAGCAGAACGAACAGCTTTAAACTGAGGTTTTCCGACATTTTCCCCCAGGGGCGCCGCCAACAGGAGCGTTGGCCAGTTTAAAGAAGTTTCGAACGAAATGTCATCGTTTTGAGCGCCACATCCACTGTTTAAGCTAGCAAAGTGGTAGAGAAAGAAAGCAAGAGAAGAAAAACTGTACTTCTTTCCCAATTTCAAATCAATATTTTCTCCGGCATCTTTTTTTATCGTTAGTGTGGCTTCTCATCTAAGCGCTTGTCTTCTTATTATCACAAACTTAGCATTCAATAAATATTCTTAAATGTTTGTAGAAGCATTATGGCGCATAACTAATTAATCAAATGATGGAAAAATATCAGTGAATTAATTAATAAACAAATATAATAATAATAAAAGTCCTTCAATATATAAGAAGTAAGCTTGAAATACATTTCCTATCTCATATTGTGTAGATGAACTATTTAATATATTTGGCATATATTAGTTAAATATTTACCTAATAAAGTTTGTTAAAATAACAGTAACTTTTGTGCAATATTTATCGACCTAGTCAACTTGTCTGCAGGATAATATTACATTCCGCATCAACGAAGCCTTTGTAATAGGTTCACGAGAAACAACGTGTTTTCCACGCCAAGAGTCCTGCTGTAACGCAACGCACAGTACAGCGCAGCAGCAGCTACGTGGCGAGGATTTTTTAAAGTCCGTCAGGCGGAAGAGTTTACCGGCATATTCCAATAAACCCGGCCACAGTTGGCGTCACCCGGCCTAGCAAGGGAAGCAGGAAGCCCACAGCGTATCGCGTCGCACTCTTTCCACAGTGGAAACAGTGTTGCCATCCCAAGGTTGCTTTCAGCTTTGCCGCCCCGTTTGAAGCGTGCGCCGTTTTGACTTCGATGGAAATTTCCATGTGTTTTTCATCCTCCACCACACACACACATACACACACACACCTCTATCTTTCTCTTTTTCTTGTTGCTACAAGCAGCATACAAGCGTAACCGGGACGGAACGTTTGCCGTTGCTGCAGAGGCGCCATCCTACACAAGCAGCACACAAAACATATATCGCACAACCTGCAAGCCGGCATTTTCGCTCAACGGTTTAATGCTTCATTCTTTGGCGTTCGACAAACGCCCGCAACATATTGAGGGGACAAACAGTTTTCCTCCAGTGCAACAAACGGAGTGGAGAGGCGCGACGATGAAAAGTCAACGATGACTTTGCTAGAACTTTTCGTCTCTGCGTACTCGCCTCCACGCCCCAGAGACCACACACACCAGCAGCAGTGGGAGTGGGGGAGGGAGGTAAAAGTCCGCATACACACAGCAACAAAAAGACACATAGACACACACACATATACATTTCTAGCTTTCACTAATACTTTCACATCCACAAGCCGGGCGAAAAGTTAGAGGAAAAGTAACTTTTCGGCAACGGCTTCAATTGACCTCCGGGAGGGAAAGAGAAAGAGTGCGAGAGAGTGCAGGAGAAAAAGAGAACGGTGGGAACTTTTCCACCGACCGACTAACATCCCTTTCATCTCGCCCTCGCACTCTGGCGCCGGCAGTGAAGCATGGAGCGCGGCAAACACGACAGCAGCAGCAGCAGCAGCAGCAGCAGCTCGAATAGCAGAAGTTGTCGGCAAACTTAGTTCCCGAACCGGGGACAGAAGTTTTGGTAGCAAAGTTTGATGGGAAATTGTGCACGCAACCTCTTCCGCCCCTTTCCATTCCCGTCTACAATCGTTCTACGAGCGATCTACGGGAGGAAAAGTTCCGTGGATAGGGTTTTTGGAACTTTCTTCTCACAGGCAAATTCCGGTGTTGCAGTTGTTGTGCTGCTGCTGTGTGTGTTGTGGTGGGTTGGGAGCGTTTGTTGTGATCCTTTTTTGCCGGGACCAAATACTTCCGCAGCCCTATCGTTCTCTCCCTCCACTTTGCAAATGGGATAACTCTTTCGCTTGCTCTCCATTGGCGTTAATCGGTACCCTATGCCTGGTAGAAAACATTGCCTCTTCCTTCTTGCCTCTTACCCTACTAAATTTACTCATCTTTAGTATAGACACACACACACACACATACATACTCTTTGGAAATTGTTTCAACCTACTGCAGTCGCGGATGCTTAAGCGCAATAGATAACAAGACAGTGCGCGAGAGTGGGACAAAACGAGTGCCAAATAATTCGCGGGCGAGAAAGGGTGGGGAGGGGGGAGTTTGTAAAGAACTTCCGTCAACTAACTTTCCGTTGAGCCGCCGCGGTAATTGAGAAAGGTTCTTCTTCCCCCCGCCCAACACAGGGCAGCACGCGCTCCAACACCACCACCAACGTTCACGCCCTTTCCTTCCCTTACGCTTTAATCAAAACCATAACCTGGAAACCCGGCAAAAACTCCAAAAGTTTGGTGAGAAAAGTTTAAGTCCGGAGAAAACTTTTCATCGTGCGGCACCACACAAACACACGCACACCCTCCTAACCGGCACCGGCGTGGTGAGCTGAACAACTTTGAAGAAAAACTTTGTCTGCTGTGCCTTCCAAAACTGGGGTGGTGGGGTCGCGGTGGGCGCCACGCTTGGTGAAGAGGCATCATCGATCGCGATGTTGTTTTTCTTATTTAATGTTGAAATCTTTGCAAACGGCAATAGTAGGTCTCTTAAAGATGAAGATGATGGAGCCAGCGCGGCACAAAGTCTTTAGCGACAACCATTTCTTTTTTATGACTTTCTCTGCCGCTCTGCTCCCTCTCTGTCTCTCGCATTGGGCTACTTTTTCATTGCTATCGTCGCTCCCCTAGACCGGCCACGAATTGTAAGTGAGATAGTAACTGATCCAAAAGCCATTAAGCACACAGCACAATACATAATTATCTCGACCGCTCACCCACTACCAACGCTTCCTCCTGGACTGCCCGCACAAACAACGGAGGGACCGGCGACTACGTTCGGTGGCTGCGCATGAGAGGAATGGGTAATGATATTAGCAAACGACAAAAGGAATCATTTTTGTTCAATTGTATATACATATTAACGGTGCCAAAAGACTAGCGTCACCGATATCGCTGTGATCGTCCGCCAGAAACCGAATGGCAAGGGCGCCCGGGGGGTGTAGTTTCAGCTTGGCGATGGGTAGGGCGATTGGGTGGCGACAGCTTCCCTTCCCCCGCTCCGCAGATGCTTTTCTTCTTTCGCCCGCTTTATGCTATGCTGCACATGCGCAGCCGCTTCCGGAATGTTCTCGTTTCCCTCTGTCTCATCCATGTCCATCCCCCACCCGGTCGGGCGGCGTGCGTTCCACCAATATTCATTGCCGCTAGTATCACCGCCACCGCCCGCCACACCAGAGCCCATTGGGCCGGGGCACGATTGGAATCCATTATCCGGTTGCCACCTTCGAAGGACAACCAACACACCCTCCTCCCACCACATCTTCTCTCCCGGCGCAAAAGTGGGAACGGAAGAGCCAACAACAAAATAAGTCTACACTGTAACGTGGAGGACCGACAGGGAGGGGGGGGGGGGGGGGGTG